>JAHWFP010008918.1:21530-72296 GCA_023313725.1 Lithobius niger
CCTTCCACCAAAATAGTAGGCCCTATACGAACTGGAGCACCCTACCGCCTGACTTGACTTCTCCTCTACATCCGCAGAGGTGAGGTAGAATGATCCTCCTAATGCATACCTCTTTTGTACAGGTTAAAAGCTTAGGTTCTTTTAAATCGTTTTTCGTTGTTTTATTTCCAACTTAAAAATTTGCTACCCTATGCTGAAGTTGTCTTGAACTGTATTTTTTTTGACATGTTGATGAAAATTTTGTGGATTTAGTGCACCCGGCAACCTTGAAACGTCGTGCTTTTTGTATGTTTGTGCACGGCTTGGCTTTTTTTTTAATTCTTATTCTAGCAAAATTGTGGGCTATACTGCCCGCGGACTATCTTGAGTTCTCCGCAGAACGAACACAGATAATCGATTGTACGTTGTCAGTAGCAGAGTGCCTTGTTGATATCCAAGATGGTTACAAAAACAATGGCGGCCATCGATTAAAGCCACCCCACCCCATCCAGGAAGACGTAGCCGCTCACAAAATACTTGCAGGACTCAAGATACACTGCGCACACAATAAGGTTAATGAAAAAAGCGAGGAAAGAAGAAAATATTTTTGTGACCGAGAAAAGAAAAATTTCTTCGGTGTTCGAAGCGTGTTTCAAGGGGGCCCATTTTCTTTTGGTTTGATAACACGCGGCTACAGCGACTGCCTAGTCGCACCGGTCTTCTGTACAGTTCCTCCACTTCCAATGTTGAGGCGCACACCTCTATCATGCACTACAACTGCTGTTATTATTTAATTTAGTTACGTCGAAGCAGTCTATTAAACAATGGACGTTGTAAACAATGGTCGTCAATATCTGGTACTGTTGCGAAGTTGAAAAAAGCGACGGACAGACGGACGGACAAAGTCGTTGCAATAGTCTTCTGGCCGGTTACGGCATACAGAACACTAAAAACGGGCCATAATAATTAACGTATTTTGTTTTAAAAATAACTTTAAATACTGCAGGGGTTCATCTTTAAATGCATCGTTAAAAGTTGTGCATCTTAAATGAAAAGCATCGCTTGCAAAAAAAAAAAAAAAAAAAAATTCTGATAATCCTTTATCGAATGAGTTTATATTAATTTTTGAATCCGGACTGTGAACCCCAGGGACGATTCGAGGGCACTTTTGCCGCTACATCACCGCATCACCGTTTTTTTCCGCGTTTTTCTATAGCATTCTAATTTGATTTTTCTTTCTTTTCTTTTAACTGCTTAGGCACGTGGAAGTACCGGTTCTTGACCATAACTGCGTCATTGGACGAACAAACAAGACCACTTGCTTACTCACGCCAGTATTTAATTAAAAACTTCGGAAAAAAAAAATCTGAAGTGTCATGTGGTTGACGTATTGGCTCAATTTGTCAATCAATGGTCTACAACCAGTAGGCTAACTGAAAAAAAAGCTCACGCGGCTGACTACTTTCTCTTCACTGGCGTCATTTTTAAAGTCAATTCTTTAGTTGCTGGGGTTCTTTGTTTGCCTTCCTACCCGAATATGGTTTTTTTTTCTTATGGGTTGGTTAACATTTGCGTTAAAATACTGCCTTTTCGCTTACTTGAGATTCCAAAACTCCCGAGCATCCGAACCCCAGAACGTTATTTATTAACTAGTAAAAGCTCATGCTACTCGCGGGTGGTGTTGGCTACACCGTTTGCAACATTAGTGCGGTTTGGGCTCTCATGTGGATGTCCATGGTTCACCAAACTTAGTTTCTTCAATCACATTTTTGCGAACAAACACTGATTTTCGTTCGCTTCGCTCAATCAATCAGTGAATCCCCCTTGAATCGCTTCTCCCTGTAGGTTCGCGTGAATATAGGTAATGAAACTGGAATTGTTATAAAATAAAGAAACTGGTTTATGATTTCCTCACGGGAATGTAATTTCATTCAGTGCATTGTCTACAGCTAGGCATATTTCCCCGTTTATTGTCGTTTGTTATTGATTGTTACCCACTGCCTGTATACTGATCGGCCAAGGGCCAGGGCCCCAATAAATTCATTTCATTTCATTAAACTGATCGGTCGCAGTCTCAGTGGCAGTGGCCACGCAATGCAGCCAGCTGGAGTTAATAATTTTATGAGTATATAATATGTCACACATTACTGCGTCCTACAAATTTTATTTCTCGTAAATTCTCAAATCTATACGATCGCTGTTAACCCACAATTATACAATAGACTTAAATTCATGCTTGCTTACCCAAGTTTTTCATCAGCATGCACATACATTACTTAAATCATTATTATTACTTGTTTCTACCGTACGATTCCTTAGCTTATACTTAACTAGCATCGTACCCGGCTTCGCCCGGAGATTTGTTTGACCCGTGGTTGTTTCCCAGTATTTGCTCGGTGCTGCGTGATCGTTCACTGCAATAGTAAATTTTTCTTTGTGTAACACTCCCCTTTTCCGTCAAATAGTGGGTGTAAGATAATCACTGGCCCACGAACGGGCATTCCCCGTTCAGTAGCGTGCAATAAATAACTGTCCTTCGTACATGACGCCATTTAAGACATGCCTTTGCGATGACCGCGCAGAGCGAATTGTTAGTCGAGGCAACAATGTGCCAATTTCAACTTCTTTTCAGGGCAACCACGTCCCAGTTTCACCTTGAAGCCAAAGAATTGACACACTCGCACGTTTTCATTGTTGCCCTTTCGGGGGTCGTCGTTGCGGTTGCTTCATTTCTGATATGAGACTTATAATGTAAGATGTGATACAAAGCACGACTTGTATTATACCAAATTGATTTCACTTGCCTTGCAAAGTATGTACACATTCATTTTTACACGCAATAGTATTTTGACCAACAGCGTTAGTTTTGTTACGCATGCTTACATTCTGACATTACAATATACGTCTTATTCGTTGGTATGCCAATGTAAACATAAAAATGTTTGAATTAATTATTTAGGCCACTAAAAATTAATTAAGTGGTTCACAGAAGCGCACGCGTGGTTTTTTTTTCTGAGCGTATGAAAAGTTTTTTTATGACACTGTCTAAAAAAAATGTACCGATCACGCATCAGCACTTTCACCAAACACTTCCTGGAGCCGATGGCCACATCACCTCTTTGCTCCATTCATATGATCGCCTCGAAACGAATCTAACGATCGTTCAAAGACATGTCACAACTAAAAATTTGGATCTAAAAAATGACTTTTATCAAATGTGCAACTTTTGAACGCTGATCCTAGCATGAAAACATAGATATTGTATTCCACAACAAAATATAAGCTACTGATTTAGTTTTGTCTGGTAAAAAAAGAAAAGCTATCGCCCGCGTCTGACAAATCACGAATAAAACGTAAAAAAAAAAACACCACCCGCTCGTATCAAATTTTTTTAGTACCACTCCCTAGAATCACTTAAGTTTTTAGCGGCCTTATAGCTGATGACAATATTTATTTTTGTTTCTATTCACATGTTTTTAACGTAAACCCATAAACACACAAAATAGACGCCATAAACAGCGAGTGAACTCTAATCCGTTTTTATTCGTGTACCTTCAGAGCTGTGAGTATGGGGATACGAGCTCTAATGTTTTTTTTTTTCTAAACGACGAAGCTGTTTTTTGCTCAGTTAATTTATTTTTGTTTCTATTCACATGTTTTGAACTTAATATTTTTTTATACCTTTTTTTTTTTACTCACGATGTTTTTTGTTTTTTGTTTCCACAGTCATGTAATGCGTACCTTAGGTGGTTTGACTTGATAATAAAGTTAAAAGTGTGGGCTAATCAGAAAAGAGAATCGTTATGGATACTTTGAAATGAATCGACTAATGAGTTCAAGAGTTACCTAGAATACAGACAGACGACAGATAAACAGTAGAGTTGAGCAAGTCCAATAATTTCCTTTCGAGTAGAGTCGAGTATCTATCTAGTCAGTGATTAAAATCTCGAGTCGAGTCCGAGTTTTGAACATTTTTTTTTGTCATTAATGCTTAAAACTTCCAAAGTTACATATAGTAAGTTACATCTTCTTGTCCTGATTATTTATGATTTCCAATGATACTTTAAACGAGTATGTGTACATGTTCCAGTATCCCTGGCTATACCTATTGATGTCTGCGTTCGAATAAATAGCACCTTTGCGTGATGGAGTTAGTTAAAGTCACAGGTGAAACAAAAATGCACACAACAACGTTTCGGCGAAACCATTCTCTCTCATCAGGTTTCAATAAAACACTTAAAATACCACGGCCAAGTCACTCTAGTTTAAAAGGAAGAGTCCATTCAAGTTTTCACAAAATTAAACATTATTATTTTTTTTAATTATCAAAACTTCTAGCGTCTTCCCTCGAAAGAGGGAAATTTTTTAATATTTCATTTTGTGTGAACTTGAATGGACTCCTGGTGTGACTGTGCAGTGCTCTGCCATGGGATTTTAAGTGTTTTATTGAAACCTGATGACGGAGAATGATTTCTTCGAAACGTTTTTGCGTAAGTTTTTGGGTAAATTTTTGTTGCACCCATTGGCTTTTAACTTAACTCAGTTATTGCTTTGAAACATTTAATTTTCATTAAACATTGTTAACATTTCATCAGCCACAAAGACAACCACGTATTTACGTACTTACATCAATTCTTCAACGTCAATTCTTTAATTCTTTAGTTGCTGGGGTTAACAAGTAGGGATTGAACAACATGCATTAGCACCAGCTCCATAAAGAATCGGTGATAGGAAAACCAGTGCAATGTTATCCGATGCACCGAAAATTATGTCCAGAATAGAATAGAACGGAATAAGGGCACGAAGCCAATGGCTAAGATGAAGGACGTATACGTCACTCCAGGAAACGAGGAGGCAGAATAAAATAAGAAATTCCATACGGGTACCTGAATCGTCGTCGAAATTGCATTATATATTTAATTTCCTATATTCACATCATCGGAATCTTCGTCAGAAGTAGAAGAATGCTATCGTCAGTCTGGATAAAATTGCAATCCAGCTACTGGCAGCGTCGTTTGTTTGCGACATTCTGACGAAGATTGAAGTATTGAGAATTTGAAAATTTATGAAATGTATTGCAATTTCGAGGAGAGTTCCAGTACACATCCTCGTACACCCCAACAGGGGAAAAAAATGTGATCAAGGCGAAATTTGAAAGAATTCCCATCTGCCAGAACAACGGAAGATGGAAGATACCACTGGGAAAGGGAAACAACCCAACCAGTAGAAAAAAGAAGAAAAAAGAAGCGACGCTTAACATTGTGGTTGGGGTTTTTAACCAAGTATCTGTGGTCGTAGCGTCTAGTACACGTTTTAGAGTATCAAAAAAAAATTCCGTTGGGTCGATATTGATGAGATCATTTAAGATTTGGTATATGCAAAGATCAGACCGCCAGGTGTTAAGACATCTTTTTCGCAACAGGTGGGAGGTTTAAGCTTTTAAGTCGTTCGTGAAAAGCAGCAGACTTGCACGAATACCGGTTACGACATCACAAACACAGGATTGATGACGTCACAGGTACGGGTTGGTTGGAAAAACAGCCGCGTCACTATACAAAACGAATTCTTTTTGTGGATTACAAGAACCGATTGCACCACTCATAACAATAAAAACATCCTATCCCCTCCACCCACCATAGGTGCATGCATGCCCGTCAGAGGTGTATAATTGGAAGGAATCTGTGATTAGATGCGGCTTCTGGTGTTATATGTTTAGCCGTAGCGACCGCAGCAGCGCGGGACAGGCAGGTAATTTGAAATAAAAATAAAAAAGAATTCGGCGAAACAGGAATTCCGTTTCGCCAAAAATTAAACCACTGGTTAAAATTATACGAAACGGGATTCGGTGAAAGCCCAGTCAGAAGCCATATGAAACGTGTGGCCGCAAATTCGCTGCCGGTGAAATTCCTACCTGACACACATATTTCGGTTTTTCGCCGGTCGCTCATCCACCAGACGCATTTTCCTTTAAACGGTATTACGAAAACAGCCAATCACCGCTCAGTATACGTTTGCGACCTTTTTTTCGACTTCATATTATTCTTTGACGGAGAGAAGAGAATGTGCATGGCACATTGTAAATAATTGTAATCAGTTGCCTGTAATTGCCCTGATGCACGATGCATGCCTGGGTAAATGTGATGAATTAACGCCCGATTTTCATATTCATTCCTCTCACCGTTTCTCAAATATAGAGTACTAGCTGTAGCACCCGGCTTCGCCCGGGATCCTAATGCGGGGAAGTGTGGTTAAGTCACTGCAAAACTTGTTTGTAAACAACATTTCTTGTTGTTTTTATCATGATCTGGCAATATGTAGCCTATAATTTTGTTGGGTTTGAAGCTCTTGATGCTGCCACATACAGCTGGCCATGAGAAAAACATTCTTCTCGCAAGTCGATTCCAGTAACTGGGAGTGACTGTCCCTAGGATTTGTTGATCGTTATGGCAAAAGCGAGGCGGATCGGGAACTGTAGTCGTTTGAACTGGAACGGTAAGATGCATTTTTTTTTTATGTACTCTAAGAGATGCTCAATTTCGTCCTGTTGAGCATCTCTTAACGTACGTACCAAAAAGTAGCGTCCTCGTTACTTTGGTCCTAGTTTCGTTTTGATAGTGGTAGAAGCTCGCGCTCGCTCCGACGGTCGCTCTCGCGTTCAGCTCTCCCGTTTTGCTGGGGAACTCTCTCTTATAGTATAGGATTTTTTGAGTAAGTTTACATTCAGAGGCCATCGCAACGTGCCCCCATTGTTTACCACGTGTACACAAACAGGCCTAATAAGTACAGCAAAAATTAGGGAACCCACGCGCATGCGTATATGTTTGCAGCAGGAGAGCTGCTAGCAATTTTATTCATTCATGGTTAAAAAATGTTGATGAAATATCGTTATTTACTGTTTTAACATACATCGTATAAATGTTTTGATTCTCTGTGTTTGCCACTGTAACGTTAAATAAAACCTTTTTGTTATTATTTTTGTACAGCTGCTCTGTTTCCTCATTTACTTGCTCTTGTTTTTTTTGCAATGTCAAAATTGTTTGTAGTCAGAATTTAAACTATAGTCTGTAAGGATTTTTTTTTAATTACAAATTTAAGTTTTAACTTTTTCAAAATGAAAAAAAGTAATAAAAATGACGGTTGTTATAAATAATAATAAAAATAATTTTAAAAATGGTTGCCAACAGGTTTTAGACACAGCGCTATTTTCCACTTCTTGCTGCAATGTATTTAATTGCCTAATGTAAATCTGAACGAATTTATTGTTGAATTTTTTTTTTAATATTGTGATAAGTTTAAAAATGGATTCAAGTATTTGAATAGAAACTTTGTGCACAAGTCACTGTGAAATTGGTTTGGTATTCTGATGAGCCACACGTATGACGGCGAAATGTTACTCATCAATGTTTGTTTTTGTCAATTTTCATAGCAAGTTCAACATCTGAACAGTTGAACAGTTGAAGTTTGCAGTTTTCTTTAATTTTTGCGGTCAAGTCAAGCCTGTCTATTATTTTTCTTGCAGCCTGCCTTAATCACTGTTTTCTCAGTGATGGGGGGGGTGAGGAGGACCGAAGAATGTAACCGGCCATTACATGAATGGCAAGACACAACACGTAGCCAACACTTCGCGGTGCACCTTGCCGTTACATGAGCAGCGCGCCTGTCTAATTACCTGCCTAATAACACGGAAGTTGGCCGAGCGCCAGCAGCACGGCGACGAGCAGCGGGTCCATATGTTCAACCATTTGGAACCGGATCACTGCAGTCAGCCAGTCACGTGAAGTAAATCGTTGGTGGAAACCCAACCTCCTAGCGTGCATAAAAGGTGAGCTGGAGCAAGCAATCTTTAGTTGGTGTTGGAGGTGAAATTCACAAGGTTGGACCTCTGAGAGGGCTGGAGCCGGCTGCAACCTGGAATCAGTGCCTAATATGTGATACTCTGTGCGTAGTCCCCTAGCTATGCAGTAGGGAGTGAATTGGGCTTGAGCATTGTCTTGAATTCAATCGTCACTCCCTGACAATTTACATATTTTGGGGAAAATATTACATTCATGTCTATTTGTTATAAACTAGAAAGTACAATTAATTAACACGAGGTGGATTCGTTGGGTTAATAGGAAAGGATTCAACTTATTCGACGTTATTTCAAATGATAAATATTAATGCTGGTTTGACGATTTTGTACTCAAATTCCAAGATATAGAAGGCAATATTTATAGGGGAAAAAAATCCAAAAATAAACAAGAAAAGAAAATGTTACATTTATCTGATAACTGACAGTATCTGATGTTTTAAAGTAAATAAGGAAACAACACGATAAAAATATGTATAGAGAATTGCGAAACTTTACTAATCTCCTGCGTCTGTCTTTAAGCTAAAGAGAAAGTTGTCTGCAAGATAAGATATCTGTCAAAAATAAATTGTGTGAATCATGTATGTGTTATTGTCCATATTTTCCCAACATCAAATTCGAAAACATTTTTTTTTATTTTTTCGTGACGCACCATGCGAAGCGGAATAATGAAAGGGGCGAAACAAAATCCGCGCCAGAATCCATTTTGTGCCTGCATTCAGCGTTATTACTAAATTTTGCACTTACGCGTTATAACAATCACTGATATTCAAACTGCACGTCTTTGTTCATACAACTTGTCTCACGTTAGAAGTCTTCATTTAGACTCCTACTTTTTCCAGAACGGTCTAGAAACGTTTTAGCCTCATTTCACAGTTCGAGATAAAAGCCTTCGCTATTAACGAAAGTTAGATTGGGAGAGCAAAGACTAAATAATTTCTGGACAACATAGTGGTAGAACATGGTGGTACAACATAAGGGAGATCGCTCCTGACATCATAGTGGCACAAATAATGACCTTGAACGTGAGACAAGTTATTTAACTAGGGCCATCGTCACTTCCACTGTTAGCATAATGGAGCGGGCTCCGCTTTCTTTACTGTTTTGCTGTTTGGTCGGAGAAAGTCGGCCTTTGAAAGTATTGATATCACTTAACCAATATTCACCCATATTTAACCATATTTACAGGATTTCAAGGAGTCGCACGAACCCTGAATTAGTTAATCTGTAGGTCTGTACTAAGCACACTAAAAGTATGGTTTTTACGATTTTTCAGCGATGTCCTTTAGCCAAGTAGAATGAACCAATCAGACATATCGTGTTCTAAAATAAAAACTGTAAAAACATGTGAATACAGCAGTAAGGTTTCACGTGGACTAAACAGTACAGGAACACTGCGGTCTGTGAAACCTTACAGGAAAGTTTATTTGTGTTACTTTGCTGTTTTGACTTCGGATCAGTTAAACCTTACCTTAAACATCAAACGAGCTTGCTTTTGTTTTCTAATAGGTAATATCCAGAGTGGAAGGGTAGTTATCGATAATTTTTTGGAGCACGAAAGTTTTTGCTCCCATTAAACTCGTGAGTGCTTGTGTTGGCTAATTATTAAGATCCCGAGTCACGAAGTGACCAGGGAGTTTATGGCCATCTCAAGCACGAACGACTTAGTTTAAGGGACCAAAAACCTGAGTGCTCCAAAAAGATCGATAACTACCCGCTGCAGGAGGCTATTTAATCAGAGTATCTCGCGAGAATTATTTTATCGGCAGTTTATTAATAAATCAATTACAGAGATTTACGAGCGTATACATAAGAATTTCTGCATTTTGTATTAATGTTGATGTACTTTTATTAATTTTTTTAGCGAGTCTCTTAGTTGAGGCTTGTGTAAATATAGCCTTTCACTTTCAGAGTTTCACTTTCGTTTTTTTTTTAATACGCTTCAGTATGTAGACCTTCGTAGGTTGTATCTCCGCAGAAACGATCACAGAATGTGACTGAAAACTTTAATTTACGTATTAGCTAAATTGTACTAAATGTTTACGAAGCAGTTAAATTAGCTGTACGTGTTAACATCCATATTCGTTATTTATTTGTACGTATCTAATCGCAAACTCTTCGCTACTGTGCTGGACGACATATGGTAAACTGTGTTCTACCTAGGATGATAATTATATGGTAGTTTACCGGACAGGCAGATTCACGACTGAAGGCGCAGCCAGCATCGATACCTCCGCTTGAGATTATGGGATGGCAGCCGCCACGATGATTTTCATGGGATACACATTGTTGGAGAAACGCCAAGTCGGACGAGTAGGGTAAAACACGCATCGCTACAGTTACACTGTGATACTCTTTGCAAAATTTATCATGGCACAGGCAAAAGTTTGAACTAAGTTTCCAATAGCTGTTCGATTTTAGGAATTGCTGATAGCATCATTTTTAAGATATACAGCGTTTTCACATTTGTGGCAACCTGCTCAATACATGCCTTACATTCATCGCACAATTACGACAGAAATGATGAATTATGGGTTGTGTATCCCAGGACGATATAAGGTAAACTTCAATATGGTAATCCTACAATATGTTTATTTATTTATTTTGTTTACAAAATTATTGTAACCCCCCTATAAAAAGCATGACAAAAATTTCAAATTAAAAGAACAATTTCACGAATCTCATTCAGGCGAGAGCAGAGGCGAGAACGGAATACAACCAGGCGCCGCCATATTTTTTTTTATACGGAGCCATAGAGTTAGATATATTATATTGTTACACCAGAGAGGGAACATTCGCTTCAAAGCCTGTCCGTGCGTAATCACCGCCGCCAGGAGCCAGGCCGGCGCCACCGTCGATTTGAGAACAACTTCGTTCCTACTAGAGGTGTGCGCCCCCAACAGCCAAATCAAACGTAACTTACGCCGCCGCTGGCAGATTCGGATCCTGTCATCGCGTTTACGTGTTAGTTTGTGTCAGAGTTACTAAAAGATGAAATATAAATTTATTTATGCTTTCGAAATAACTGAATTACTTGGAACTTGAAACAAAATTTGGCAAATTGGAAACATTATTCTTCATTGTGATGTGGTTCTTTGCTTTACATGCTAAAAATGAAATAAAATCAAGTTGGATTGTTTCATCTTGCAACAGCAAATATGAAGTGGAACAGTAGAGCAAAGGGAGGGAGCGGGGTGGTAAGGGGCATCCCCCCTCCCCCCCCCCAAAAAAAAAACTAACAAAATGAACCGAGTGGGAATAAAAATCGCGTCGAGCCGATTGGGAAAACGGTTATTTGCTATTTTCTTCAAAACTTTAATGAAACCATACATGACGTATAGGACCGGTCATTATATGGCCGCGGGGGAGGGGGGGGGGGATCATGAAATTGTTGGACCCTCTCAAGGAGACATCGTACATTTTTCAGATTCAGTCGAGGGGGGGGGGTCAAAAACAAACTAACCAACTGGAGAAAAAGTCATTTTTTGACCTCAAAAATGGTACTTTCAGCAGTCAAAATTTGTATAAACGCTTCACCCCCACCATCATGTCAGTGTTTACAAGGTTTTGAAGCTATTAGTACCATTACTGCAAGTATACTTTTTACAAAGAACTTCTTAGAAAAGCCTTGGCACCTGGTTTCTTGGCTTCTTCGGTCTTTCAGGTGCTAACTATGTTACGGATGTGGGCCCTCTAGCAAAAAAGTGTGTTCATCATACTTATTGTATGAATCTCGACAAGAGATGGGTGTAAGGAACATTTTATAGAACATGTTTAATCCGACAAGTCTTTTCGTTAAAACCGAGACTCGCTGTCGGTGTGGAGAGCTATTTATTTATTTGCCTACAGGAATCATCTGCAGACAGTCGCTATATGTATACGAAAAGCGCAATTTTTTTATTTTTTTTTTGGGGGGATACATTATTTTTGGATCTTTATTGGTGGAGGGTCATCAAAAATTTGTTAGTCACATTTTCATCCCCCCCCCCCCAGCCATAAATAATGACTGGTCTCTAAAGTAAGTATAAATATACATTAAAAATAAGGTGGTCACACGTTTTCTAGTAGGGGTGCAAAGCAAGGCGTAAAATTTGAACCTCACCCCCCCCCCCCGCAAAAAAATTGTTTACGTTACTGATATGTCAAGTAAAGTTATTCTTTGCTTTACGTTATAACAAGTAATAAAATTCGTGTTCTGTGTTGTCTGCTTCCGTCTTTATGCTTGTTGCATCGTCTGCTTTTATTTTTCTATCAGCTCAAGATGTGTATTTCGACGAATTATTAGGACGTTAATTTCAGCCGTTTCAAACTTGACCAAACTAAAAATGTCAGATTGCAATACCGCGACTTAGTTTAATCAAGTCGTGGTTTGCTTACCTCTTATATTGAAATTAACGCACGCAATTACAACGAAATCGACACGCGCCTTTTTCTCAATCGGGTCGCCATCTTGGAAATCCGACGCGGACAAGTAAAGCTGAAAGAGCCACCCCCCTGTACGGAGCCGCCTACGGTTGTATCCAGTTCTCGCACCCGCCATGCTGTTGCCTGAATGAGATTCGTGAAATTGTTGTTTTATTCTTAAATTGTTTTCATGCTCTTTATAGGGGAGGTTACAATAATTTTTTTTAAATAAAATAAATAAATATGTTGTAGGATTGGCATTCGGCGAATCTCATCGGATCTCATTCAGACGAGAACCGGAAGTTGGCTGGCGCCATGTTAGCGTCATTGACGTCGGCCAAGCGTTGGAAGGAATGCAGAGCGCGAATGTTTGGAATGCATTGTTTCTAGTTGAGTCCCCTGGTTGAGTCCAGTCAGTCTGTTGCTCGCTGTGTCGGTTGCTATGGAAATCGGGATTGGTAGATAAAATCCTGATAGATTGGTAATAAACCAAATTAAAGATATTTTCACACATCGACCGATTTTGACGTTTGAATATACCATTTTGAAGGTTTTTTTCACCAGCTTTTCAATAGTCCAAACCCAAAGCAGCTGTCTCTTATTGTTTATAAATTACAAGGCAAATATTTAAATATTATTGGGGGATCGGTAATCGGACTCGGGATTTGGCAGCGGCCAGTATTCATTTAATGATAAAGAAAAACTAAAAGTTAAAGGATGAGTATCCACCATTCATAGAGAGAAAGATGCATCAATAACTCCCTCGTTTTTATTTAGTCAATAGGAAAGGGGTAATTTTGGCGCGTCAGCCAATCACACCCCGCTTATACTGATAGGCGCTGTGACGTACCAAGCGGGCGATTAATAAGTGAAAAGCGCCTTAGTGCAAAACTGCGATAATCAAAAGTAGTTGGCAAGACACTAACCCAGAGTATCATATTTTAATGATCTAAAAAGGCTTAATTAATCGCTTATTAAAGAATGAGAAATATTATACAGCCTCGCTATTAAACACCATTAAAATAAGTTCGAGTGACAATTCTTGAAGTGAAGGTGCATTGCGGACGTGTAAGTACATGGTAGAGCTCCAGGCCTGTGAAGCGTGTTTATTATGGTGCAATGCGTTACCGACAGCAGCAATAAACGAATCGGGCGTAAGGGGACCAATTCTGTCATCTTTCGAATTATCGTTTCACTCGCTAGTGAGCAGTCCGAACCAGAAGTAGTTTAGCCATTGACGTCCCATCGAACACAAATCAAATGTAACCAAACTTACCCGATCTCACATGTTTAATTTATCTTCTCATTCTTTAATAAGCGATTAATTTAAGCCTTTTTAGCACGTTAAAGCATGCGAATCTGGGTTAGTGTCTTGCCAACTATTTTTGATTATCGCAGTTTTGCACTAGGGCGCTTTTCACTTATTAATCGCCCGCTTGGTACGTCACAGCGCCTATCAGTATAAGCGGGCTGTGATTGGCTGACGCGCCAAAAATACCCCTTTCCTATTGGCTAAAAAAAACGAGGGATATATTCATCCTTTAACTTTTAGTTTTTCTTTATTATTAAACGAACGCTGGCCGCTGCCAAATCCCGAGCCCGATTACCGATCCCCCAATAATATTTAAACATTTGCCTTGTAATTTACAAACAATAAGAGACAGCTGCTTTGGGTTTAGTCCATTGAAAAGGTGGTAAAAAAAACCTTCAAAATGGTACTATTCAAACGTAAAAATCGGTCGACGATAAGTGAAAATATCTTTAATTTGGTTTATTATCGATCTATCAGGATTTTATCTACCAATCCCGATTTCTACTGATATTGCAAATGTCGGTAAGGAATTACGTTAGGCATTACAAAAATGCTTTTAGTTGCTTACAGTTAGTTAACCGACACATGCCTGCTAGTGAGGCCGGAAGAAGAGATTAATTGGTGCCGTGGGTCGAAGCCGAACGCCCTGCTACAAAAGCTACTTAATAGCACTCTTAAATAGGGATGGATCGTTTTTTTTTTGTTTTTTTTTTTACTTCAGTTCCGGTTTCGGTTTTCAAGCCCACAAAACCGCGGTTTCGGTTTCGGTATCGGTTTTTGCCACCCTCCACCCCAACCAGATATTCCTAGTTTTTTTTCTTGTTACAGCAGTATTACTGGCTTCTAACTCACTCCTGCTTTCACTTTCAGCAGCGTCATAGACCATGGGTCTAGATGTGACACCATTTTCCTCTACTATTTTCTTTTTAAATGAGTTGGAGCTTTGCTGTGAATTATACTTATACGTAGACATATCAATAACAACAAATCAATCTTTGGCTTTTCGAACACCGAACGAAAAACTGACTCAAAAACCGAATCGGTTTCGGTATCGGTTTTCAGTAAAAACCGAAAATTCGGTTTCGGTTTCGGTTACCGACCCATCCCTACTCTTAAAGGGATATACTTCCGAGCGCCATTTTTCTCGATCCACCACATCAAGTACGGCCCCAAAGGTCTATTTCCCCGTTAGTCAATCCATTGGTAAATATCCGTTTTAAAATGTGGCGTCTAGGAGATTTTCTGTTGAATAATTGGTAACTTTATTTACTGCATCCTGCAGTATATGATGCATTGCGCACTTACAATAATCATGACGTTTCATCTGTGTGTACTACATGTACTAAAAAATAAAATTAATTATTCCAATAGATCGCCGAAGCAAAATTATAAGACACTAGCCTAGAAAATTATAAATTGTGATTTTAATATACGATAATCATTCCGGTTTGTGATGACATAATTAATGCGTTCACGCTGGCTTGTCTATTAGGCACAATGTCAACTGAGATAGTAGCTACTTTTTTCGCTGCGAGGAACGAAGCTACTGTCTCAGTTGACCTTGATTATGATAAATGCGCGGATGCGATCGGCGCGTAGCTGTTATAAGGCAGGAGAAAGGTTATAGGGCAAGCGGTATGTTGCTTTAATCTAAATCAGAACTCCCGACTACCATGTCACCACTAAGCCACATACACAAGTCATGCCCAACATACACTCTGCCTTGTGCACTGGGCACCTCTGTACAATCCTGTCGTCAACAACTGCGCTACCGCTTGTCTAGTCTTGAATCGGTGTCGTCTGGTTCATACCTGGGTAAGGGGCTGGGCGTAATCGCACGGAGGGTCAATTGTCTTCCTTGATTTCGTAGACTACCACTGTGTACAAGCCAGGTGCAATATACTCTCAGTAATGCACGCCCTGCTACAAGCAACGCAGTAGTGCGCCCAACCTAAAACAACGCAGCCCTTGACTATATTAGCATCAAAACTTCATGCATACAGGCGTGATTGCTTGGAAGCTAGATTGTCCTTTCAGGTATCATGGGTTACCACTGTGTACAAGTCCCGTGTGATATAGCTCAGCCATGCATATTACTTGTAGACAGTAGTGTCTTGCAGACAGTGCCTCGTTCCTTTCCTATGATATGTGTCTTACACCCTCTTTTATCATCAACAATCAATCTTTTAAAAATCGGTTGCCTTTATCAGTTAGAAACGGCCTAACTGTCTTGGTGTTGTTTGGGTTTTGGCTCTTAGCTCTTGGCTAATTTCGTCACCTTGATGATTCCTCAACCCCATGGCCGATTCCGGACGTTTCTTTTGATTAACCTTGTCCAGACCACCCGTGCTACTGCATGCAAAGTTTGGTTTGGATAGTCCTTGTGGTTTTCACGTGATGCGCGGTCTAAGATTACATTGCAGTATGATCATAGCGAAGCTTTGCTCGGCCTTCGGTCTTGCTCCGCTTCCACTCTACTGCTAAGTCAGGAGCGTCTACAGTGGTACACGAATCTGTCAATAGAGGTCGCCACTGTATAAGACGGTTAGCTGCAGTGTGTGCCATGACGTGAAGAGAAATCGTAGGTCCTTTCTTACTAGCAGTTGTACCTGGCTTCACCCAGAATTTTCTTTCGCCCGTGGTTGTTTCCCATTTTTCGCTCAGTGTTGCCCGAACGTACATTGCGACGGGCAGTTTTTTTTCTTCCTGTACTCCTCTCTCTTTCTTCCAATCCTCTTTCTCCCATCTCCCCTCCCCCTTTTCCCCCATCCTCTCCCTGCCTTCCCCGTTCCCCGCCTATGCACCTACCCATCCCTCCCCTTCTCTACCTTCCCTTTGCTACACGGGGTTGAATTTGAATGGGTAGTTGATTTAAACACTCTTTTGCGAGATTTGAGTAAATAAATTGCTGTGGTCTCCATCCTAAACAACCAAAAAAAATTAACTTTTAGGTTCAGTTAATGCTTAATCATATGCTTAATGGTAACAGCCGTGCTGCTCTGCGCGCCCCCCCCCCCCCAATGTTTTTATTTTCTAAAGAGCAAGGCTAACAGAAGCGCTGCCCCACACATGGGTATTTCCAACTACCAGTTTATCGTTTTGGCTTGAGCGATCCGTGCCATGTGAAAAATAACTGTCCTTCGTGCATGATGTCATTGAACACCGTTGCGTAAACGTTGACTGCGACAGGCAATTTTTCTTCCTGTAACTTGCCCTTTTTCTCCCATCTACTCCCTCCCCTTTCCCTCCTTTCGTCCCATCATCTCTCCAAAATTGATTTAGTCTTCATACCAAACAATAACAAAAAATTATCTTTTCAGTTAATGGGTAATCATATACTTAATGGTAACAGACGCAATGTTCCCCCTCCCCACCCTCCAAATCTCTCTATTTGGTAGCATTAGAATGCCAAGAGATAGACCCCTCAGCCGCCGCCGATAGCCGAAATCGCCGCCGGAAGTACGTCAGCCGCATATTCGCCGCATTTTTGTTAGGCTAGCCATGTCATCTTTTTAGGTTTTTCTTTTACCAACCAAGTTTGCCTGATCGAAGTTTGACATCATGAGCAATTTTTAGAGGCATTTCCGCATATTTGAGGGTCAAAAAAATCAAATTGCTGCACGGAAAATAGGTAATCCGAAGCGCAATTTAATTATCTTTTATATAGGCACTAGTCTCACTTTGTAGGTGCTTTAGTTCAAGAGGAGTCACTATGCGCACACGAACATGGTACGTTTTTAAAAGGATGCAGATTACGTAATTAAATTAACTCAAGTTTGCAGAAAACTAAAAAATGTGTTTAATTTTAACGTTACATTTAATGGTGTCATTTGAATTTATTTCCTTTGCCAATATAACCTATAATTTACGGCATATTTCATTTGTTGTGTTAAAAATTGTGTTTACGTATACTTAAGACTTAATGTGGCATAGCCTAAAACTAAAACTTACATACGTAACAAACGGTTTAGCTTAAAGAAATTTTATATTGCTCTCATTTTAATGTAGGAAATGCCAAAATTCGTGTAGGCTGAGCCAATAGCCGCCGAAATTGTCTCAAGCCGATAGCGGCCGAAAAAATAGTCGGCTAAGATCAGCTAGCCGAAAATTGGCCGAATATTTTCATTAGCCAGTCGAATAACTTAAAATTGATCGGCTGAGGGGTCTACCAAGAGATGAGCTAATAGAAGCACTGCCAACACACGGGCATTTGTCATTCAGGCCCTCCTCCCAACTCCCAGTTTATCATCTTGGCTTGAGCCATCCGTACCGTGTGAAACATAACTGTCCTTCGCGCATGACGTCATGTAAAACTTGTCACTGAGATGACCGCGCAGAGCCAATTGTTATTCGAGGCAACAATGTGCCAATTTCAACTTCTTTTCAAGGCAACAACGTACCAGTTTCATCTTCTAGCCAAATCCCGTTTTTTCAATTTAGGAGTTGCTTCTTCGGGGGTCGTCATCGTTGTCTTCGTTTCTGCTGTGAGACTTTGGTTTATAACGTAAGATACGTGTTTAAGATGCCAAACAATGTGAAAGTATTACAACACCCAAAACCAAACTGGTTTAAGAGAAGCTGCGAAGTTTCCCAAAAGGGTGGGCCTTTGAAACTGGTAGTGATAAATTTTCAATCAGGGAAAGGCGCTAAGGTTGCCCTCTTTAATTTGTGTGTGTGCTGGGATTGATCATAATTATCTGCACATGTGACGGATTGCATAAATGTCCAATGTTGGAGTGACATAATTGTGCAGATCTAAGGTTATTTTTTATTTAAATTTGTTTGCCGAACTAACAAATATAAATACCATGGAATTAATTTTTATTCACGCCGACCTGACAGGAAAGTGGCTTGACTTAGCCACGTATGGCGGTGAGCAAACTTGTCCCGTTTGTTTGCGCCCCCGCCCCTCCTCTATGCCTGAATTCGGGATAAATTTGAGAGGGATATAGAAATTTACTTCTTTTAGATCAAAATAGTAATTTGCCAATGTTTGGATTTTCCGACGTCAACCATTCTGCGTGCCAAGCATAAAAGATGGTATACGAATTCGTGATTATTAGGCCACATCGTTACTCGAGAGTGCGCTGTACAAAATAATCAGCAAGTTGGCCGTGATCGAATTAGGTTTTCATACCAGATGGGCTTCTATACGTATAATCAGGATAATTCAAAAGTTGACCTGATGGGATAGAGCATAAACAGGATTCACACAGGCGAAGACACAAGCACTGATCTATACCACATTGGAGGACAGGATGCCAAACAAGTGTTCCAATGCGCCATTACGGTGGCCTATGGCGGCGTAGTGGAAACACCTGTGTGATAGCCTCTGCAGCAGTGCTATATAGATCAGTACTTGCGTGTTTTGCAAATGGCTTCTTCCAGCTACATGTTGGAGCGTGATATGCCGCCTTCGATAATGCCAAAGATGCTTCCATATATATATTCACCCAATGCTATATACCCAACTGCACCGAAAATTCAGGTGTCTTTTGTTAAATGCTGGTGTGAGATGAGAGTGACCAGTCTCTTCATTTTAGTCTTCTGTACAGCCGTACCGGCTCAGAAGACTATTGCAACGACTTTGTCCGTCCGTCCGTCCGTCGCTTTTTTCAACTTTGCAACGGTGCCAAATATTGTTCGATTTAGTGTGAAAATTTCATTAAATAACGTGACAAATGAAAACATCGTTACTTCCTTAGAGCTAATAGACGTCTTCGACGTAAATACCGTTTGATCGTCGAATTGAAATGCTGAGATAACACGCAATAAAAACAAATGGGTTTTAGTTTCGTTTAAAATAGTTTCGTCGCATTGTTGCATGAATGAATAGGCTGAGCGTCGAACCAAATTCTCCATTAGGCCTATCTGCTACTTAGGAAATTAAAACTGCATTAAAAAAAATTAGGCCTTAAAAATGAAAATTAGGCCTAAAATTATGTTACCACGGCAGCGTCGAGTCGCTGTTGGCTTCATCAATAGTGTTTCTCCTGTCCTTCCCTACTACCACTGATCTATATAGGCTATACGTTGCACGTTACGTTGTAACACTGTAATTGTCTCCCCTAAGGCGCACCGTCTTGCAAAAATGAATATGCTTACTATACAATCCAAATCTCCGTTAGCTACTACTTACGAAATTAACACTGCCGGTTACAATTAGGCCTAAAAGCTGAAAATTACCCGTAAAATGTAAAATAGGCCTAAAAGCTTACACGTTTTTTACCGGCAGTTGTCATGGTTATTGCTTTTAGATTAGTATAGTAGCGATAGTTGTTGGTGCGTGATAGAGGTGTGCGCTTCAAGATTGCAAGTGGAGGAACTGTACAGAAGACCGGTGCGACTAGGCAGTCGCTGCAGCCGCTTGTTTTATTACTGTCGCTCAACTATAAGGTACGACTTTTCTGAATAGTCGACTAGTTTGAGGAATTTTTTTTCTAATCGAAAGGGGAGTCACAATATAATAAGGGGAGCAGGCTGACTGACCTTAACCCACTGACTGCCAGCAGTAATGAATGAACGAAAAAACTAACCCCGAACTCGAAATTCAAGTTGTGTGAGGATTTCCCCGGGAACCCGAACAAAACGACCAAATCACAGCCAAGAAGGCAAGGCCATGGACTGTGAACCAAGTCGACACACGATCTAATCTGGCAACTGACCTATGTCCAACCATGACCAGCAAACTGTCCTGCCCAACTTTCAACAATATTACGGGGGGGGGGGGGGGGGCGGAAGAAAAAACAACCGCCACGAGTGATTCATCTCATTTCTTCGTGGTCATGAAAGACGGGAAGGCCAAAGGCTCACAAGAAATAACTAAATGTAGATGCAAACCTATTTACGTTGCTTTTTGGACTTATATCTCAGGGCCATTATCAAGAGTATAGCAAGTACAAACTAATAACAAATAAACACAAGAAAGGCGTGAATCAAGCCGCAAGTAAAATGTTCATTTTATGAAGGCAGAACTTGCTAGGGTGTGTTAAAAACGGACAGAACCGTAAAAAAAAACTATATAGAGGGGCACTTCGATGTGTCCTTGTGGCTACCAACATTGTTGCAAAAAGTAGCACACTTTTTTATTAATCTTTGAATTGACTCAATGAGATAACTTGTCGTGCAAAGACATTAAAACGGCCGAAAAAAATGTAGTTGAGAGGTATTTTCTTTTCAAGCGACTGAATGTTGTTGTAATATCAAATGACCACTTGGTCTTGTAGCGAGTTCCAACATGTTCGAACGGGATTTAAAAATTTTAAAAAAAGGAGCACGTAAATCCAACTTAGCTGAGTAACGATTTTCAGAGAATGACCCCTCGTAAGGTTCAATGTATAGAGTTCAAAGAAATAAGTATAATTTTCTCCTGGTATAATTCACGTTGACAATTGTCAATCAGGGCGAACGTCATGATCGGCCTTATAGTCTCCATAGTAATTATTCGCAGCAAGTTATTCTCTGTGCAACAAGTCAAGTTGATTCAGAAGATGATGAGTTATTTATAGACTCGTATTACATCACTGGAGAAAAATGAAACTATATGCAGTAAGAAAATTTTATTTTCCGTTTTGTTTCGCTTGACCGATTTTAGTTCACTCGATCGGTGACGAACATTTTTACAACCGGCAATGCCCTTTGTTCCTACATCAACGAAATCGCTACAAACTCAACAAAGAATAGAACGTTATTCGACAATTCCTCTTTTTCAATCTTACATCATAATCTGTTAGCGCTCGGCGGGTGATGGGAAGGAAGATAAGAAAGCAAATGTATACATACATCGGAGGAAACAATGCTGTGACAATGCATAAACAACAATGACTTCTCCCGGTTGCATTGTTGTGAAAGACAAAACACGACGCTGTTACAATGTTAAATAAATACGGATGCAAACCTATTAACGTTGCCTTTTGGACTTATACGTCAGACTGCCTGATCGGGGAATCGAACCAACGACCTTTGAATTCAAAGGCCGAGGTCCTACCGCTGAGCCATACTGACGCAGCCGAAAGGAAACGTCCATAGGCAGCACTTAACACGCAACACTTCTTCCATTCGCCACTGGAGGAACGCTTGCTTGCCCGCTCCTCCAGTACGGCTCGGCCTTTGATTTCAAAGGTCGTGGGTTCGATTCCCCGCTCAGGCAGTCTGACATATAAGTCCAAAAGGCAACGTAAACAAGTTTGCATCCGTATTTATTTAACCCATCTAGAGCCATTGGCTTACCGTCCTGTTTAAGCTGTTACAATGTAACAAACAACAATGTCTTTTCCTTGTTGCATTGTACTCGGTAACGTATTCGGACTAGAGTGAGAAGAAGATAAAAAAAAATATGTATAATGTCGGAGGAAGCAATGCTGTATCGACTGCTATCGATGAAAAAAGGCAACAGCAAAACAATTTCAGTTTTATTGGGTAAATTTACGCTAACCAACTACAGGACAAATAAATAAGATGCAAACCTACTGTTGATGTTTGACGCGGCCCCAGCGTTAACCATAGCGCCAGAAGGAAAGAGGGACAATTTTGCTACGTAAATCCCATAGAAAATCCTAGAATCTTTTACACGTCACAATCGACATGAGCATGAGACATCACAGGGCTCTTCTCTTCTCGAAAATGGTAGGGGTGGCTGAGGCCGGACTCGAACCCGGGACCTCTGGCTCTGGAGACGGTCAGATGCAAACCTACTGCAGGACTTGAAAAGACAAAGAAATGCGTAGTAGGATTCAGTACAAAAATGAAACGTAAGGAGGAGCGATCGGTAGTGGGAGAGTGTACGGGGAGGTGGGGGCACCACAAATAGCACTAGCACAGATAGGTATTGACGAAATGAATCACAGGATGCGCTGATTGAGTGAGCGAAGCAAACCAAAATCAGCATTTATTAGCCACCTCGGAGAAAAGAAAGGGCTGCCAACGATAATACATGTGCGTACACCCGTGCTCCCGAATTCTTCCTACAGGTAAGCGACTGCATTATTTAAATTGCACATTTCACTATCATGGGGCAAGTTTTACTTCTAGATTCGCCCTTCTTCGCGACGGGCTTTACAACTAGTACAGAATAACTCACAAGGTGAAGGGTTGACGAAAGAAATAGTTTGCAGGAAAGACTGGCGTTGTGAGAATATAAGATAACTACCTCAGAAAGCAGGAAAAAGGAAAGAAAAAAAAGGAAAGAAAGAAAGAAAAAAGAAAGAAAGAAAGAAAGAAAGAAAAAGAAAGAAGAAAAGAACAAACAAAGAAAGAAAGAACGAAAAAAAGAAAAAAAAGACAAAACGAACGAACGAAAGAAAGGAAGAAAGAAAGAAAGGAATAAAGAAAGAAAGAAAGAAAGGAAGAAAGAAAAACGAAAGAAAAAGAACGAAAAAAGAACGAAAGAAAGAACGAACGAACGAACGAACGAAAGAAAGAATGAAAGAAAGAAAGAAAGAAAGAAAAAAATAAAGAAATTAAGAAAAGAAAGAAAGAAAGAGCGAACGAAAAAAGAAACAGAATAAAGAAAGAAAAAAAATGAAAAGGCAACTGCCTCTGGGAGTCGAACTAGGCCATCCCGCATACTAAAAATCGGCCGGCATAGTATGTGGGATGACCTGGGTTCGAGTAATCGAGTCCAAGTCAGAATAATTGTCTTTCCATTCTTTTGCAGATTAGTTATCTTGTATTCTGTCAAGGCCATTCTTTAATGCCGACTGCTTGCCACGCTTCAGAATCCCTTGAGTAGACGAATAGTGACTTGTTTCTTAATGACAGTTTTTTTTATTTTACGATTTTCGATACAAACAAACGAAAAGTGAGAAATTGAGTTTATCTCACAGTTCGCCTGCTGCCTTTTAATTATTGTTATTTTACATTTTACATGCTATGCCGTCGAGGGCCGTAGCTACACATTTTTTTCTGGAGGGAAACTTATAATGTTTATGTGTCCCCCCCCCCCCCTTATCCGTGACTGATAATTTTTTATCCTCCCTGTTAACATAGTCCCTCGACCAGGATAATAACTGAAACCTGACGCTGCCAATAAGGAAGAATTGTGGTGACTATTAACCAAGGGCGTGAACCCATAAAATATTGTTAAGAGCCCATTTGACGTTTGCGTCCAGATTTAGTTATGGCTTTGCAAGAGCATAAAATGGCTCGTTCGTCCACCAACCGTTACTGGTGACTATCAACGTCGCCTAATGACAAGCTAAATATGCAAGCAGCATCGGTAAATTACTGTGACAATTAAAAAGGCGATTAAATGAAAGTCAGGTTTGGAGAAGAAGTTTTGTTTTCTTTCCGCAAAACGACTCACACGGAAAGGCCCACGGTGAAAAAAAACTGATTCACACCAGAGCTTTTTGCTTCAGTAATTATACAGATCGAAGCTTTACTCGAATGACTGCCGACAAACCAACCGCAAATCTATACTGTATATTTCACTTAGAGGACACGATTTCGCTCTCATTCTCATTATGCCCATATTAGAGAAATGACGTCACCTTCGTTAATCATCGGAAGTTTACGGAAACATGAAGCTGCTTCTCGGCAGCATTCGGAGTTGTTTCGGCCGTATTAGGGCAATGAAGTCGATTTCGTGCATCGTCGGACTTTTATGGAAAAACGACGGTGTTTTCGGTGGTCAGGGTACGTTTAACGTGGAGTATCAACACGCATTAAAATGTCGTTTAAGCCTTATACGAAACACCTGTGCTGAAGCAAACCAAATTACTGGTAGGCTGACAAAGTGTGACGAGTATCGCTACGCCAAAGACAGGGAAACATCGCAAACCTCATAAACTAGACATCGTAAATCGAAATCGAAACCGTAAAACGAAATCATTTTGGAGAAAACAAAAATTCTAAACCGAATCCCACTTGTGCTTCTATGAAATGTATAATTTGCGCGTTTTAGCAGTCAACTCCGTTCCGACAAATTTCCCTCGATATGGGAAATTAAAATTCTGGAAAGGAGTTTTGTTCTAGACACACAAATTATACAATTCATAGAAGCACTTGGGGGTGTAATAGCCGAAAAGACTTACATGTTGTAATGGTTTGGGACTGGGGATAGAAAAGAATAACTGCAAACTTGGTAGTGGAGTGTCCGCGGCCTGTCTTGAGTCCTGCAGGTATTTATGAGCGGCTACGTCGTCCTGGAAGGGGCAGCTTTAGTCGACGGCCGCCATTGTTTTTGTAACCATCTAGGATATCAACAAGGCACTCTGCTACCAAAAACATACAATTGATTATCTGTGTCGTTCTGGGGCGAACTCAAAGTAGGCCGCGGACACTTTAGTCTAAAATTAGGAGAGGTAACAATGGTAGAGGGATGAGTCATGCTTCCACATTATATTATGTATTGTACATATGAGAATGGCTTGTCTGTGGGTCCCGTTGAGGCAAGATAAACGGTCCAAGAAAGCACGGAATCACATCAGGACTCGCACAGTGTCAACAGAATAAGCACACTACGCAATATCCAGATAGAGCTCTTGACGCCGCAATTGCCCGGGACTAATGCCGGGACTCTTAGTATTATTAAATGGCTAAAAGCTCGATTCAGGCCCCAAAGCAACCGTACGGCAAAAAGTCCCAGAACCAGTCCTAGTACTGCGCAGAACCCCGATGCCACATTAGGCCCAACTTCTTCCCGTAGTGCCGCGAACAAAATCTATCAAAACAGTGCATGCGAAATCTCTGGCATTTCCGTGTAATAGGATTGCGATTAGGCGGGGACTCCGGATGGAATTCGCCTTTAGAAGAAATGATTAACCTCTTCCACGCCCTGATTACCACCTACTGAAAAAGAGAAAATGACTAAGACGAGCGACGGAAAACCATAGCCGAGTTGTTGAGGCTTGGCCTGCAAGCCAAGAGGATGCAAGATCGAAACGTGTCACTGACAAAAAAAATCTCTCTGGATAGGAGGGTGCTGAGTCTACAAAACAAAATAAAAAAAAGGAGGGGGAAAAGGAATAACAACGCTGATATTTTGTTGTTGCTGCATTGTTACACTTTTAAGGTATGTACACTGTTATAAATTTCCGTACAATTACGGAACAAATACCGAGTACAGTTTGTTTCCGGCACTTTCTACCATTACAATTAAAATAAAATCCACCCAAAACCAAAACTGGTGTAAGAAAAGCCGCCAAGTTTCCGAAAAGGGTCGGCCTTTGAAGGCAGAGATCATTCATTCAACGATTGTAGCAGCAAGCTTAAAATTTCATTTAACATCCTACGTATTATTCGGTGTGATTAAGGCAAATTGGATTAACCTTGGCGGAATTTCCCTGGTTGAATGATATCAATACCTTCAAAGGCCGATCATTTTTGGAAACTTGGAGGCCTCTCTTATACCAGTTTTGTCTTTGGGTGGATATCAACACTTTCGTAGGACTGGAAACGTACATTACAAAAGGTCACACCGTCTTATCTTCATCTCTACCTTTTTGTTCTGGAGGAATTTTATGGCTATAAATTATCACGTTGATAATTTTCATATTTGCCATTGCCCAATTAGTCGTTACATCAGCCAAACTGACACAGTTTGGTTTATTATATGTCCATACTTCACATGATCAAGTTCTTTAATCCCATTTATTGCACACACCGGTTAATGAACACAGATTTTCCTTCGCGTCGCTCACTCAATCAGCGCATCACCCTTTAGATGTTCTGTTTATCCTTGAACGTTCCCCTTACATTTTCTAATGATTAGAGTTACGAGCATATATGTTTCATGTGCAATCATAGAGGACATATGACGCTTTCCTTAGTGCACAAAGCCAATACTTCTCAAAGAAATAGGTTGGGGGAGGGGGGGGTGTGGTGAGCGGAGAATAGCTACTATTAAAAAAAGATATATGTGGCGTCATGACGCCCGCTAGAGCTAATTTAGCGGGACAGTTGCTCTCCCTGCCCCTTCGCTAGCTAAGACCTTGGTAAAATGCATACTTTGTAGCTTTACTTACTTCGTAGCTTTATATACTATCATATCCCAACTGACCCCTGACAATTTTTCCGATGGAAGATTTCGACTTCTTTTGCTAAAAGTTTATGATCATTTTGGCAAATAATGTTTGAAGTTTATTTACGCTAAACTGTTCAACTGGCTAACACTCAATTTACGTGTTATCCACGTAATGAAACTTTTAATATTAAACAAAAAAAAAAAAAAAACTGAAGCTCTGGTTGTTTCCGAGTGACGTTTGGAAGGAATTGTAATGTTTTTGATTGTTGTTGACTACCTTTGATCGAATGTCTGTCCTGCCGAATTTTTCTTTTTGAACTTTTGATTCCGGAATTGTGCTGTTTTTTTTGTTTTTTTTTTTTTGTCAGTTTTGTTACCAATTTGGTGAGTATTTTTCGCCCACGGTTAATATTTTTTATATACTTTATATTATTTCTTGTGTGTTTCTTTTATGGTTGTATTATTTCTTGCGCATGTTTACTGTGTTTTTTTCCATGCATTGGCACAGCTCACGTGGTTATCTCATGCAGCGTTTTTTTCTTTTACTATAAATAAACTTGTTTGACCCGTGGTTGTTTCCCAGTATTTGCTCGGTGCTGTCTGATCGTTCACTGCAACAGTCGATTTTTGTTTGTGTAACACTCCCCCTTTCCCCCAATCCTCCCTCCCCTCTCCCCTCTTCCTTTTATCCCGTCCTCTCCCTATCCTCTTGGTTTCCTTCCCTTTCTCCTCTTTGCTATACGTAGTTGAACACGTACCCGGCTCCCAGTTTCAACTTCATGCCAAAGAATTAACACACTCGCACGTTTTCATTGTTCCCCTTCCGGGGGTCGTTGCGGTTGCTTCATTTCTGCTATGCGATTTTGGTTTATTAATAAACAAAAACGTATTGTTAAAAGTTAAAAGTAAGGGTCTAAAAGTCAAAACCTGTAAGGAACACGGACAAGCTTTGACTGTAAGGGTCTAGGTGTCAAATTTGGCCAGTAAGACGCTGCTAAGCATTAGACCCTTACTACCCGGTTTTTGACGAACAGCTGTCTGGAATCGTCCTATAAAGACCCATGAGATGATCCAATGGTAGTGGGGGTGTGGGTTTCCTACTTTGCTTTAGGTTGACTTTTTTTTCCGGTTTGATAACATGGCAGCGATTCCAAGCAAGACAACCTGCTACAAGCGTAAGTGTGTACACCCATTCTGTCTGAGTTACTAAGTCATTAATAAACAGATATAAATCGCTGGAAATAATTTTAAGGAAAATTGGAAATTAGCCACCAGCGAAAATCGTACACTAGAAATAACGTAGTTCAGTAAGCCACCTTTATGTACTTACATTTCACCGGAGCGCAACGGAGAGATTAAGGCGCTATGCAAGTGATCTGGGGGCGAACTGGGTGGCCGGTTCGAATCCGGGTCATGCCACTCCTATTTAACGTAAGTGCATAAAGGTGGCATACTGAACTACGTTATTTCTGGTGTATGATTTTCGCTGTTGGCTAATTTCCAATTTTCCTTACTAAGTCATTAACATGATCACTGGGTAGTAAGGGTCTAATGCTTAGCAGCGTCTTACTGGCCAAATTTGACACCTAGACCCTTACAGTGAAAGCTTGTCCGTGTTCCTTACAGGTTTTGACTTTTAGACCCTTACTTTTAACTTTTAACGATACGTTTTTGTTTATTAATCCGTGTTACTTTGAGAATTGGAATAAATAGGTGTGGTGGTGGATGAGGGGTTGGGTATGTGTGACACCTTTATAATTAATTTGTTGTTTGTCTTGTTGCGCCGCCTTTAAGCTCGGTAAATAGCTATGGCCTTACTAACCTGGCTATCGCTAATGTTAACAATAGAAACAAATCCTTTAATCTTCAGTCTATGTCTTGCAGCTGGCGTTTGCTAAAAAACATTGTTGCATAATAACAATGTTTAAAACAATGTAAAACAATCAATCTGGTCGTTCAGAGCTCCGTAACCCCTGAACCACTTGACCAACTAGAAAAGGCCTTATGGAAAGGGCACATCTACGGAGCAATACCTGTAAAATGAGCTAAAAACCAGCTTTACAGGACAAATAGTTTGACCTGTAGAGAGGACAGACGAAAGGTACATCCCCAGAACAAGAACAAGAAGTTGTCTATTTGGCCCCTCTCTGTATCTCGGGTTTGGCAGGACTGAATTTCACAATTTTTGGACTGTAGACAGGCCTTGACTAGTCAAGGCTAGATTCCAAATTTGGTTTAAAATTTTTCAATTTTGACGGAGTTATAAGCTCTCAAAGTTGAAAGTTTAACACAGAGATCCTAGGTCGACCCTTACTAACACTGGCTAATGTAAGCTAGAAAAAAAAAAATCATTCGTAATTTTGTGTGCATATTATCGCTTGTTTACCCTTTAAGTGCAAAAAGTGGTGTGAGTAAATGACGGATCGATTGCATAGGAACGTGCCAATTGTTGCTTCATATGGTTTTTTTTTTCACCCTCCAGTTACATAAAAGACGCCGTCTGACTAAATTTCGTTACGCAATAATAGGATTACGAGACGGATTATCTGAACGACATATTACGTTTCGAGGCTGCTACATATTAAAACAAAGTTTAGGCTAAAGGCTGCAAAAAGACTGGTTTATTACAGTAAATTGCGCAATTTGCTGTACCGGACTAGACCAAACTGTTCAACCGGTTTACCTGTTTGAATCAATTTAAAAGGCGAATGGACGAGTTCAAAGGAGTCAGCATAGTGAATCGCTAAAGATGACAGGTGAACCTCAATGGCATGAAAATTCACGTCTCGGGAAACAAACCCTGCTTTTTCATCGAAATTTTTTGTTTTTAACAAATTGCTGTAAATTATACAGGGTGGGGCAGAAAGGAAGGGGCACTCTTGCCAATCAAAAATGGCTAATGTTAGGATAATGAAACTTTGCATGGTATGTAGGCGAACGGGGAGCCAACTAACCATGAAACGATCACTGACCTTGACGCATATTTTCAAAGTCATCGTGATGCTAACTTTTTAACTACGCTTCGTAGAACCCCAGTGTAAATTAGAAACTTGTAGACAGTGTCAAGGCATGGCCAATGCAAAAAAAAAAACAAAAAAACAATGAAATTCGGTACGTTAGTTTAGGAGTTACGGGAATTACAAGCATCATTCTATTGTGCTGGCCGAGTGGCTTTCCTGCCAAACAGTTCTGTCAGGCTCTTTCGTACACAACACATTGTATTGTGTTGGCAGCATACGCAAATTGGCATAATTCATTAACCGTGATCAGCTCTGAAACAAAATCAGAAATGTTAACATGAGGGAGGAACAACCTTAGTTGCATTTTCTAGACGACCACGGTGACTAAACTATGCCAACTTGCATAAGATGCTGTAGTTTGCAGCACCATTCTGTTTATTCGTGTAATGTAGCAGTTTGTGTTGAGCTAGTGTCGAGTCATCAGTATGTCAGTTGCTGTTTGTTTCCAAGCATGCTTCATGTAGTTTGAGGACCGCTGGACTTAATTTTACACTCACTGTTTGGCAGGAAAGCCACTCGGTCAGCACAACAAAATGATGCTTGTAATTTTCGCTAACTAAACTAGCGTACCGAATTTCGTTCTGTTTTTTTGCAATGGCCATGCCTTGCCAATGTCTACAAGTTTCTAATTCAAACTGGAGTTCTACGAAGCATAGTTAAAAAGTTAGCATCACGATGACCTTGAAAATATGCGTCAAGGTCAGTGATCTACCCATGGTTAGTTAGCCCCCCGTTCGCCTACATACCATGCCAAGTTTCATTATCCTAACATTAACCATCTTTGGTTGCCAATGGTGGCCCTTCCTTTCTGCCCTACCCTGTATAAAGGAAAGAAGAAAAGTGAAACTAGCGAGAATCGTATACTAGAATAACGTGTAGTACAATAACCCACCTTTATGCACTTACGTTTCGTCGGAGTGGTGCGACCCGGATACGAATTTGGCTTGTCTTCTTCTTTATATAATTTGCAGCGATTTGTGTATACTTAACTCTCCCATTTTTGACAGTTTTCCAACATTCAAACGTACATGAATGTTAAATAAGCTAGTTACGCGTAGAGTAAACCGTTTTGCCTTATCTTCGTAAAGTTACGCCAACTTTCCCTCTCATCGTCGTGGGGCAGATAACTCAGTTTGGGTTCGTGCTCCCTAGATGCAAAATACAGAGTTTTAGCTAGAAACTATTAGGGCGCGTTTACGCAAGGACAATTTTCTCGCTTACTAGCTTTTACTTGGTCAATACTAAATCTGCTGGCTGCTTCTCGCCTTTGTCGGAAAATGCGGCTTTCGAATTGTCTATACGTAGTAACCATGGTAACAACGCGAGCGCAAATTTGCTCCTCGTGCCTCGCGACCCGATGTACGATGCTTGCAACATTACGGCGTCGCTTTATGACAACAAGAAAACAATTTTTACTGCAGTACACGACGACGGACAGATTCCTAAATACCGGCATTCGAAGGTTTGTCTTCGATTCGATAACTCCGAAATGGACGCCATGTTGGATTTTGAATTCTCGCTGCGAGTAGCTATTTATTCTACCGTCGTTTGATCACGGGTAGAAGCTGATTTTTCAGCGAGATTTTGGAAATAGCTAATTTTGGAAATAGCGTGAAATGGCAACAATGTTGTAGCAATGTTTAAAATGACTGTTGCACTTTGTTCTTTATCCGTGTTGTTATTTATAATACATTTAATTTGTTGTCTATTACCGTATTCATTTAATAGAAACGGGAAATTAATCGTAAATAAATAACGGTTGCCTAGCAAATAGCTTTCGGCGAGCGAGAAGGTTTTGTTGCATAAACGAGCCCTTAGGGCGCGTTTACGCAACGGCAGTTTTCTCGCTCACTAGCTTTTACTTGATCAATACTAAATCTGATGGCTGCTTCTCGCCTTTACCAGAGTATGCGGATTTCGAGTTGCCTATCCGTATTAGTAACCATGGCAACGACGCAGACGCAAATCTTCTCCTCGTGCCTCGTGACACGGCGTACGATGCTTGCAACATTTGAGCGTCGATTTATGACAACAAGAAAACAATTTTTACTGCAGTACATGAAGACGGATTGTTTTTTGTATGCCGCATTCGATGGTTTGTCTTCGATTCGATAGCCACGAAATGGACGCCATGTTGGATTTTGAATTCTCGCTGCGAGAAGCTATTTATTCCAATGACGTTTGATCATTGCTAGAAGCTGTACTTTGAGGGAGAATAACAAATTTCGGAAATTGCGTGAAATGACAGCAATCTTGTAGCAATGTTTAAAATTACTGTAGCACTTTTTTCTTTATCCGTTTTGTTATTTATAATACGTACAATTTGTTATCTATTACCGCATTCATTTAGTACCAACGAGAAACTAATCATAAATAAATAACGGTTGACTAGCAAATAGCATTCGGCGAGCGAGAAATACACGTAAACGCGCCCTTACTATAGTAACACCATCTAACCCGTCTAAAGTAACTCACGGATGGTATTTACCCCTTTACTCGTATCGCAGACGATGCCGCTTACCAGTTTTTTCTCAGATGGCTTTGCGGAAGTAGGCAATGGGCATTATAACAGATAAAACATGGCGCCTCACGTTCTGATTATGAAGCTTGTTTTTTGCGCATGCGAAGTGCTGTTCATGATCCCGTGACGTAGTCAAGCAAACCCTTGCGAGCTTGGCCACACGGGTATATTCAAATATATCGTCTTTGCTTCGCTTGGGCCAGGCAACGCGAACGAGCATCATGACGTCATGACGAAAGAACCAATCAGCAATCAGGACAGTAGCGTCAACTCACAGATTAGGTCACTAAAAATTAATTAATTGGTTCTCGGGAGCACACGCGTAGGTTTTTTTTCTTAACGCATGAAACGTTTTTTATGACAATGACTAAAAAAAAAAAAATTCCGATCACGCATCAGCACTTTCACCAAACATTTCCTGGAGCCGATGACCACATCAGCTCTCTGCTCCATTTACATGAACGCCACGAAACGAATCTAAGGGTTGCTCAGAGGCATGTAACAACTAAAAGCTTGGATCTAAAGAATGACTTTTATCAAATGTGCAATTGTTGCATGCTGATCCAGGCATTAAAACATAAACATTGTGCTTCGCAACAAAATCAAGACACACGCTAGTGCCCTTTTCATATGGACCTTTATAATTGGTCAAGTGGTTCAGGGGTTAGGGAGCTCCAAACGTCTAAATTGATTGTTTTACATTGTTTTAAACATTGTTTTAGGCAACAATACCAAACTGACAAATAAATAAATTCGTGCGTTTGCAAGGAGATGCTGTAATACTAATGAAAATGCTAATCAAATGAAAAAGGTGATTGCTGTCTTCAAAATCTAACGAAACCAAAAAAAAAAGAGGAAAAAGAAATGGACCAGAAAACTAGATTGGCGTTTCCATCTCATAATTACTAAGGAAAAAAATGGATTTCATCAATATGAACCAAAAAAATCTGATATCTACCCCAAAAGAAAAATTGTTAACGATTTCCGCCAAGCTTTTCGGCCGTGGGAAGTCGTGATATCAAACGCCAAGCTCTTTCGCCAAGTAATCCCACCGACTAATACTTCAAACGTTAAATGAAATAATTGAAAATTGCGCAGTAAGCAAATTTCAGATATTTCATTTAACCTTCGAACTATTAGTCGGTGGGATTAGCTTGGCGAAAGAGCTTGACGTTTGATATCACGACTTCCCACGGCCGAAAAGCTTGGCGGGAATCCTTAACAAGTTTTGTTTTGGGGTAGACATAAGTTACTGATATAGTTTTTGTTCGAAAAAAAAAAGCCATTGCCCGCATCTGAAAAATCATCAATAAAACGTAAAATAAAAACACCGCCCGCTCGCGTCAATTTTTCAGCACCACTCCCGAGAACCATTTAATTAATTTTTAGCGGCCTTAGAGAACGACAACGACTGTAGCTTTTTGACACGCACCCAGCGTTAGCCATGGCGCCAGAAGGAGAGTGAGTCAATTTTGCTAGGTAAATCCTATCGGAAATCCTACGTTCTTTTACATGCCGCAATCGACATGGGCACGAGACATCACAGGGCCCTTCTCTCCGCCCGAAAATGCCAGGGGTGGCTGAGGCTGAGGCCGGATTCGAACCCGGGACCTCCGGCAGTGGAGACGGTCACGCTAACCATCAGGCCACCTTGCCCCGTCGTCGTCGTTCGGAGTCGTCGTTCTCCAATCTGTGCGTCGTATCAAAGTCGTTCACGAAGCTGACGGAGAGAAACTAAATGTTGAAAACAGAGCCAGGAAAGGCAATAAAGGAATCGTACTGCGAGAGAATGCACATAAATGAGTGGAGAACTGCGCCTACTGTCTGAGAAATGAAAGCAATTCATTCAGCAGAAGGAATTGGGCGTCGATGTGTACCATCGATGCACGTAACAGACATCTCATATCAAAAACCAAAATTGGTAAAAACAGCCGCCAAGTTTCGAATAGTTCGGCCTTCAATGGAGTGATATCAACACACCAAAACATTCGTTAAGTAATCGCACCGAACAATTATTCTAAGGTTAAATGAAAACTAGAACATTGCTACTTTCGGTAGCAATGTTCAAACTTTCATTTAACGTTCAAAGTATTATTCGGTGCGATTTACTTGGTGAATGTTTTGGTGTGGTGATATCACTCCTTTGAAGGGCCGAACCATTCGGAACTAAACGAAAGTTAGAAAACTTGTAGTATTATTTATGAGTTTTGTTGATAAGCTGGTTGTTTTGGGTTATTTATGGGTTATGGGTGTAAAAAATACAGATGAAAACCTATTTACGTTGCCTTTTGGACTAAATGTCAGACAGCATGAGCGGGGAATAGAACCCACGACCTTCCGGGTTTAGGTAAAAGAACCAACAATGGTAGTTAAGTTCTGCTTTCTGATTTTGCGTACAGCTAGCTTAACTCTTTGTATGTCGCGGCATCTAGCGGATGTGCGCATTCCTACTGTTACAAGCGTTTATAGGAACCAACTTTCACGTGCGTGTTGGTCGTATGTTCTATCGCGTCGCGTTGTTGTTTCGATTGGCATAAACGAGTCCTGAGCGACGCGTTGTTGCTACCGCTGGAGCTGACACCTCCCTCGCTTACGGTACATTTGCCGCCATATTGGCACCAGTATGGGTTTTGGAGGGAATAACTACAAGGTGCACTACATAAAAATGGAGGAAAAAACAACGGAAGAGCGGATTTCTTAGGCTTAAAATAACGTTGTTTTCTCCAACAACAAAAGTCGCGCGTTTTAGGCCTAAGAAAACCGCTTTTACATTATTGGCTTCAGTATGACGCCCTTTTGTTTCTCTCCGCAGTGCCCCTTGCAACTAACCCATTAAGGCTCCAGCATAGAGTTATACACAATGATACTACGTTGTGTCACTGCCCTATAGTTACAGTGACAATAACGTCATATTATTATAGTATATAACTCTATGCTGGAGCCAGTAACTGGGTTAGCTGCAAGGGACACTGGAGGGGGAAAATAAGGGCGTCTTACTGAAGCCAATAATGTAAAAGCGGTTTTCTTAGGCCTAAAACGCGCGATTTTTGTCGATTTGTCGGCAGTTGCTGAAATTTTTAGCACGTGGAATCTCTTCTTTTCCGATTACCACCTAGCAGCAGAAGGGATTGGAGAAAACAACGTTTTTTTTTTAAGCCTAAGAAATCCGTTCTCAAAGCTTTGCCTTGACCAGAAGTGCCATTGTTTTGCCCTCCATTTTAATCTGGTGCCCCTTGTAGCTATCTCTACAGATGCTGCGCCGTAGCCAATATACTAACTACCAAAAAATGTGTTAGAAAGGAAGACTTACATTTAAAAATTCTACGCTCACAGGGTTTTTACCCCAACATTTTTTTTTTCTGCATAGAAGGGGCAACCAGCATCTGGGGGGAGGTCGGTGGGAACGCTTGACGGTATTAATAAGGCAGATAAACTAACAACGAGTGTCTGCATCGCCAGCAGAATGCAAGTCAGCCAGTTTACCAAAACAAACAAAATAGCAGCAAAAACAAACACAATTCCTCTTTACGCTATTTTTTTAAATTTTATTTTAAACGCGTGCGCTTGTACGAAACGTAAGGACTGTACGTATCTAGACATGCAAACAAAATGTGTTGGTAGTCCAAACAGATCACATTACTCTAGATAAGTGCATACTGAACGTCTGATAAATAATTCTGATTTGCTAACGCGACGAAGGCCGACAACAGCTCTCTCAGACGGACACGCGGTCGCGGATGCCTATAGCTGGAACATTTCCAATAGAGTACCAATATTTTGGCTCGTTGCTGTAAAGCAGGAATCTTGCATTCCTCGTCACAATTTCCGTCATGTGGCGTGCTTCGTGAAAATAAAAGAATCACGCCAAGTTTGCTGGTTAATCTAGACGCATGCTAGTGTTCCGCCACCAAGTAGACGGTCGGCCAGACATTAATAATTGATTGAGTGAGCAATTCCAGATTCATTTAATATATTAACACTAACCTACCTCGGGAAGAGCAGCTGAAGGGGGTTGCGCCGATTGAGTGAGCGGATCGAACAAAAATCAGCGTTTGATAGCCAATTTGCTCAAAAATGGTATTGAACAAACTTCAGCGTGTGAAGCATGAACATAAAATAAACCCAATCGTGTGAATTTGGCTGAAATTGTAACGGCTAATTGGGCAATGGCAAATGTGAAAATTAAGAATGAGAAAATTTATAGACACAAAATTCCTCGAGAAAAAAGGTAGAAGTGACTGGAAGACCATGCGACCTTTTGTACATTCATAGTCCCTATGAAAGGTGTGATATCCACCCAAAACCAAAATTGGTATAAGAGAAACTGCCAACCTCGGCCTTTGAAAGTAGTGATATCATTCAACCAGGAAAAGGCCCCCAAGATTAATCCTATTAGCCAAGTTAATCGCACCGAATAATACTTTGGAGGTTAAATGAAAGCTTGAAGATTGCTACTACGAGTAGCAATCTTCTAGTTTTCATCATTTAGTTTTCGAACTATTAGAAGGTGCGATTAACTTGCCGTACATAATTAAGCTTGGCGGCCTTTCCCTCGTTGAATGATATCATTACTTTCAAAGGCCGGCCCTTTATGGAAACCTGGCGACTTCTCTTATACCACTTCTAGTTTTGGGGTGGATTTTATTTACCGAATAGACTAAATCCGTCTCTTAGGTATTCTAATCTCAGTGAATACTAAAAAAAAACTTCGACTTGAATATAAAAAGCCGGGTGAACAATCATAATGTGGATGTATTGTTGCTTAAGTACTCGTTTTGCCTGCTTAAAATTCGGCGTACGGGAAATTATCGTTTCGCCGAAATTGTTTTTCGAAATTGCGTGCGTGCTCGATACGGTGACACCCGCAACATCAGAAACCGCAATTAATCACAGTGGCCTTCAAGCAGGGATGCATCGTTAATAAAAAGTGTGTGTGGGGGGGGGGGGGGGGGTTAAACTTTTACGTTATTTAATAATAATTTATTTTTAACAATAAATAAAAAATATTGTTAGAACTAAGGCGGTATCTGATCGCATTCGAACCTCTAACGTTCGTTCTTGATTAATAAAAACATTCTCGGCAAATGCTTTCGTAAGTTCGTCTTGCATTGGTCCAAGAATTTCACCTCTATGCGTCGCAACACAAATGCACCCGTCTATCCCTGTTAAAGGCCGCCTATTCACTTTTTCGATAGCGCTACCCATATTCTAAACACAGCATCCACATTCCAGATTCTCCGTCATCCAATAGGCTGCTGTGGGTCACGTGATCTCTTTTTAATTATAAAAATCACAGAGCTGCAGCGAATAGTGTTGTTCCATTCTTAATTCACCGCTATTTTCTTTACATTGCTCGAAGATTCTACGGTGCCGCATCTAGGAGTAGAAAAAGGTGAAAAGGCGCCTTTAATAATAATAAACGGGTATTCCCATTTCGCGGAATTTTAAGCATGGGTTTAATTTAGGAGAAGCGGGTAACCACGACGGGTGTGGAGAGCAGCGTCAAATGACGTCATATTGGCTACGAGACACCATTTGGAGGTAATAGCTACAAGGTACACCAGATTAAAATGTAAGGGGAAAAACAGCAATTATAGTCAAGACAGTGCTTTAAGAACGGATTTCTTAGGCTTAAAAGAACGTTGTTTTCTCCAGCAACGAAAATCGCGCGTTATAGCCTTAAGAAATCCAGTCTAATAGCATTGCCTTCAGTAAGACGACATTCTTTTTGCCCTCCAGTGCTCCTTGCAGCTAACCCAGTTACTGACTCCACCATAGAGTTATACACAATAATACTACGTTGTGTCACTGCCCTATAGAGCAGTGACATTTGCCGCAATACTGGCTCCAGTATGGGTTTTGGAGGGTATAACTACAAGGTGCACTACATAAAAATGGAGGGAAAAACAACAGAAGAGTGGATTTCTTAGGCTTAAAATAACGTTGTTTTCTCCAACGACAAAAATCGCGCGTTTTAGGTCTAAGAAATCACTCTTCACAGCATCGGCTTCAATATGACGCCCTTCTGTTTCTCTCTGCAGTGCCTCTTGCAGCTAACCCATTAAGGCTCCAGCATAGAGTTATATACAATAATACTACGTTATGTCACTGCCCTATTGGTTGCATTAGTCCATGCAACCATTAATTGGAAGAAGCGATGCACGTGCTTTTAGGTGGCGTATTATGTATTGTCTTTTGGTTGTACATTAAAGGCGCCTTGTCACCTTCGCAACTCCTAGATGCAGCACCGTAGAATCTTCGAGCAATAGAAAGAAAATAGCGGTAAATTAAAAGAAGGAAAAACACTTTGCTGCAGCGCCGCAAATTTTTACAACGAGAACGAGATCACGTGACCAACATCAGCCTATTGGATGACGGAGAATCTGGAATCATGGATGCTGTGTTTAGAACATGGGCAACGCTATCGAAATGGCGAACCGGTGCCTGGAAAATTAATTTCCAAGAATAATAAATTATTAATGCCTGATCCCTTTAGAGAGTGAACATCCTCGAAAACGTCTTGCCCTCTTCGCCCTGTTCTTGACGAATTTAAATCCGCAGAAAAGGGCGTAGAATGCAAGTGGTGACAAATTTGAACGGAATCGGAGTACGAAGAGTTGTTGTGGATATACAGACACACATTAGAACAACGTCAGAATCTACTTTGTTCTGCTGAAACATCATTTACTTCCATTATACGGCAAAAAAAAAATCTAGTTTGACAGGATCGCCCGTATCTCCAAAAGTTCACGCTGTGACGTCATCATGGTATTTTTCCAGTTCACCAACTTTTTTTTGGTTTTGCATAAGGCGAGTAGTCGATAAAGCGCGGGGCCTTGACAGAGCGCCGGGTTTCTAATAAGCATTGGGCATAGCTCACGCGAAAACAAGAAGCGAGAGTCTTGAAATAATAAACGCCTATATAATAGGTACCCATTATAAACGGGTGTTACGTTGAAGTAACGGATGCTGTTGTTTCACATCCGTAACCAAACTCGTGCAAGGTTGAAAGGTCTAACTCTGGGCGATTACAGATGCGCCGGCAATAGCATAAACAACCATACATTTTATTAACAACTATAACCCCCAAAGGCTTGAGGCCTTTTGAAGCCTTTTTGAGGCCTTTTCCTCCAAGAAAAAAAAAACCTATTCAGCTATTTTCAAATTTCGCTGAAACTTTTTCAAAGGTTTGCGGACACCGTAAAACCTCTTCCAGTTCCAGCTGTTTTCAAATTTATCTGAAAAGTATTGAAAGGTGTGACTCTTCACCAACGAAAACTAAACTTACTCATCCTGTTATCACTACCAACCGCCCCCCTCCCCCCCAACCATCCCCAAAAAAACACATAAAAAAAACTTATGATAGCAAGAGGAGCAAGTTTAATCTAAAAAGGAAGGATAAACCATTGGAAACATGTTAATGAAATTTGAAACAGCTCGAAAAGGCTTTTCTTTTTCTAGTATAAAAAATTTTTTTAGCACACGTGGCAAAGCGAAGTTTTCATATTATGAGTCGAAATATGACAGATTACACTTTACCGTCATTTTCTCCAGTCAATTCAATTCAGTTCAGTTTATAGCAAAACAGCAAAAGCTTTTAACAAGGTGGGGAGCAACAGGTGGGTGTGTACATTAGACAAACTATCCTATACACAAAACCATTCAAACTCATGTTTTCAATGCCAGGAAAAAGGTATTAAACAAATTCAGTTCAAATTTAGAGGAAAGTTTCGGGTTCTTAGAATAGTTACAGCTAAAGTAAGAACTTTTTTTTACCGTAAAATTATTTCCCAACAAGATTTCCAGAGATTTTTTCTAAGTCTTTGTGTAGACAAATAAAAAAAAAAATCCCGACCGCCGGACTTTGGAAGAAAAGCGTCGAAAGAAAAGTTGGAAGAAAAGCGTCGCAATAGAAATACAAATCAGATCGCAGTTGTAAATACATACTGGCACTACTAAGCTGCCAACGATTACGATAATTCTTTCGATAGCGGAAGAAATTAATCGGTAACGATTATAATTCAGAATGTGCTATATGCTACAGCGCTCTTTCTTTATCCGATTCGAATAACACGTTGTGAGTTAATGTTAGGATTAGATTAAGTAGAAACAAATGGATACACGTAGAGTAGAGCTGAGGAGAGTAGGATAAAGGATGAACGTTTATTAACAAACTCTTTCTCCAAGTGTATATCAAGTGTTGATTCATAAGTGTGCACCTTAAAAGGTTTTGGCATTTTAAAAGCTTGAATTGCTCCCGTAATTTTCACCCGGTTTTGATAAAAAGTATTTTGCTATTTCACGTTTTTCTGTGTGAATGTTACATAAAAAAAAATCGTAAAAAGCAGGTGATTCGGTTCCTCTCCTCAGCCTCCCCCCACCAAAAAAAAAACAATAATAATAATAATAATTTTTTTTAGATAAGGACGCTGACCAATGGGCTGTAGCTGCTCGCTTTGCTCGGGATCCCCCACAAAGCTCACGTTGCGCGCGCGTTGGGATTTAGAATACACATTTTGACGGCTACTGCGTACCACATAAGCGTGTAGTATACGTACCATCGAACGCGAATGCATTAGCACGCTTTTTTTGTTGCATGTAACATCTACGTAGCATTTGGAAGGGAAGTCTGGTGGCATTTTTCTAATTTCGTATCTGTCGCACTTCTGTACAAAGCTGCTGAGATTGCCATCTGGCTGTACAACCCTTGGTAATGTTAGTCCCAACCATAAATTTTAAGCACTTTTTGCAAACGACCAGTTTGTTTCAGGTACAAATACAAGCGGCCAGAAAAAAATAAAAACAAAACAACAACAAAAAAAAACTCCTCGGACGCTACTACCAACAATATAATAATTTTTTCTCTGGACGCTTGTATTTTGTGTCAAGCCCCTGTGTTTCAGGGTTTTTTATTGAAAGCCAACCACAACCACTGATATTTAAAAAAAAAAATAAAACGGGTGTGTAAGGCACGGTCTAACACACGTTTTTAACGACACCGGGTTCTTGATGATTGACACTGAGCTACTTTTACATGGTGAGTTTTCGTGTCGTACTTTTCCAACTCGTAGCTAACGCGCTCAAAATGACCGTGTTAAGGTTCGACAGTGTGTTTGGAAAAATCATGTTCAATAAAGCCGTGACATTTGCCGCCATATTGGCACCAGTATGGGTTTTGGAGGGTATAACTACAAGGTGCACTACATAAAATGGAGGGAAAAACAACGGAAGAGCGGATTTCTTAGACTTAAAATAACGTTGTTTGTTCCAGCAACAAAAATCGCGCGTTTTAGGTCTAAGAAATCACTCTTCACAGGAGCGGCTTCAGTATGACGCCCTTCTGTTTCTCTTTGCAGTGCCCCTTGCAGCTAACCCATTAAGGCTCCAGCATAGAGTTATATACAATAATACTACGTCATGTCACTGCTCTATAGGGCAGTGACACGACGTAGTATTATTGTGTATAACTAATGGTGGAGCCAGTAACTGCAGGGTTAGCTGCAAGGAGCACTGGAGGGAGAAAGGAAGATCGTCTTATTAAAGCCAATGCTATTAGACTGGATTTCTTAAGCCTATAACGCACGATTATTGTTGTTGGAGAAAACAACGTTCTTTTAAGCCTAAGAAATCCGTTCTGAAAGCACTGTATTGACTAGAAGTGCTGTTTTTTTCAGTTACATTTTAATCTAGTGCACCTTGTAGCTATTACCTCCAAATGGTGTCTCGTAGCCAATATGACGTCACTTGACGCTGCTCTATACAGCTCGCAATTACGTTTTGCAGTTTTGTTGGTTGATTTAGTCGTTTTTACGTGCGTATACGTCTGTCAAGTAGGACAGCACACTTAGTATGGGCATGGCGTGATAAGCAGTCAATGGAGATGAAGGATCGATTGAGTGTTAGTTGGCTCATTGACGCACTCAGGTGCAAAAATACAGGATGTCACTCAAACAGGGCTGAAATGCAAACTCAGCTGTGAAGGCCGACCCCTTCGCACGAACGTAAAACCACAAACAGTTAGCGAGTGCAAAAAGGTTGTTAAAGGAGAAAGACGGAAAGCGGGATGAAACAGACTGAAGATTCCGAAAAAAAGGGCCAAAGTGACCTCTTCCGTGCTTAAGAAGGGCCTTGAGGATAGTTGCGACCTAGGGCCGCCGCTGATTCTTTGTCTTCGATGCAGCACGAAGGCAAAGCAGTTATAGAGAAAGTAGCCGGCCAGGGTAGCGTGAGAGGCTACCATTGTCCTCCAGCGGCTATGGGAACTATTCTGGTCAATTCTGGACAATTTTTCGGCCCCCTGCGATAAGCGGAGGTTTCCCGGATCGAATCCCCGGGTTGGTACCTCCCTTTACCAGATATTTCTTCTTCTCTAAAAGTCTGGTAATGTTAAAAATTGAACCGGTTCAGCCATACAAGCATTAAATTGCTTCGGCCGACTTACGGCTCAGAAAAAAATTAATTTTATAAAAAAAAAAAAAAAAAAAGCTCTGTAACTAGTTAACAAGAATAAAAATTTCATTTGTTTGTTTTTTATGTGTGCACTTTGTAGGTTTTAGTCTTCTGTACGCCGTAACCGGCGAGAAGACTATTGCAACGACTTTGTCTTTCCGTCCGTCCGTCCGTCGCTTTTTTCAACTTCGCAACAGTACCAGATATTGACGACCATTGTTTACAACGTCCATTGTTTAATAGACTGCTTCGACGCGTCCATTGTTTAAACATCCATTGTTTAATAGACTGCTTCGCGTAACTAAATTAAATAATAACAGCAGTTGTAGTGCATGATAGAGGTGTGCGCCTCAACATTGGAAGTGGAGGAACTGTACAGAAGACCGGTGCGACTAGGCAGTCGCTGTAACCGCTTGTTTAATTCTTGTTAAGGTAAAGCATTAGTAGAAGCATTAGTATCCCCAACTACTGCCAGAGCCATACAAAATCTTGAAAGAGGCTGTATGACCGTTTGATCGAATCCCGTTTCGCCGAGCCCCGTTTTGCCAAATTTTAATTAGTGTCTTCATTTTCGGCGAAAAAGGAATTCGACCCCGTTTCGCCGGCCGAATGTATTTTTTTTAATTAGGTGCCTCGCTCGCGCTAACGCGCTCGTTGCGGCTAGACAAATAGCAGCAGAAACCGCAACTAATCACAAATTCCTTCCTATTAGGAATGCATCTTTAATTCCTACAATGTTAAATTTCGAAAGAATAGGTTGATAAGGGGAAACGGGGACTCCCATTTCACCGAATTTTAATCAGTGCTTAACTTTCAGCGAAACGGGATTTGGCGAAACGGAATCGGCGAAACGGGTGTACATCTGGAAAGAGGAATAAGAGTCAAGACACGACATCTTGTTAATCTGGTGCTGTGCCAATACACGCCCAGGCGCAAACACGAGGAGGACCAATCTCAAACAGCTGAAATATCAGTTCTTAAACCTAACTAAACCTTGACGATGGAAGTGGGAGTCTTGATGTGGTTCAGACGTTTTTATTCGTTGGTGATTGGCTCACACGACTTCGGGGACGAAAGACTGTCGAAGGCATGAAGGTTTCGGATTGACTGGGAATTGCGAATACCGTAAACAAATTTCTAATTAATGAGCCAAAAAGAGTCGTAAAAGGGGATTTCCCACAAGAATGGCATCTGAATCCGTTGTGACCATTCCAAAAGGTAATGAAGTAATGTTGCAAAACTGAGCCTTACAGGAAAGCCAACCGGGAGGAATGTCCCTTTGACAGTCCGATTTAATTTCTTATTGAAATGTCGTTTTGGGGAGGAGGGGAAGGCGGGGGGTTTAAAAAGAGTCCACAGGACTCTTATTTCCGGGTCCCTGGATAAACCGAGTTGTCGATCAATTATTATTGTCAGTCGGACTTTTTATCCGTCTTTTACTTTTCAAGACCCTGATAAGTTTCTATCGTTGAGCAGTTTTTTTCGTCCCTAACCTCAACCGAAATCTCTCTTCGGCGCTGCACTGCTACAGATTGACTTCTGAACAGGGGGAAGATTACAGCAAGCATGATATGATTTTGTCCTGTTCGATGTTAAAAGTTGATTTAAAAAATTTTCCATCAGGCGTATTACACGATAACGTTTTACCTTGAAGTAGGTCGTTGCAGTTGGAATGTCTGGGTTTATAGGAAAATGTTTTTGAAAATTAAAACCCGTTTGTCTTTAGACTGAAAAAAAAATTGTATTTCAAAGCACGGCAGTGCGAGTTAGATAACAGAACTGACTAAAGTGAAAGAATATACCGTGAAAAGCTGCCCCGATGGGTGAGACATTCAAGGTCGAAGTGTGAAATTGGATAATCTACGTGTCTCGGGCCAAATTAAGGTAAGGAGAGTAGCATTTAAATAGACGGTTTGCATTAAGGAGAATTACAAAATTCAGTAAGCGAAATTCATTACGTTTGCAAGGAGTACAGAACACCAACTTGGTATGTCAAATTAGAAAACGAAAATAAACTCGTTCGATGTTTAGGGTAAGGTTTAACTGATCGGAAGTGAAAACAGCAAAGGAACACAAATAAACTTTCCTGCAAAGTTTCATACACCGCAATGTTTCTGTACTGTTTAGTCCACGTGAAACCTTGCTGCTGTATTCAACCATTAAACACGTAAATAGAATTAAAAACCATAGCCCAACTTTCAAAATGATTGTAAGAATAATATATTCAACAATACAGACACACTCGCCTACTTTCGTGACTAAATTTTTCAGCATTCTTCAAATCAAGTCGTCCCATTTCGTTCATCACATGGATGATACCAATACATGATATAAACTTTCCTGAAAAGTTTCATACACCGCAATGTTGCTGTACTGTTTAGTCCACGTGAAACCTTGCTGCTGTATTCAACCATTAAACAGCCCAACTTTCAAAATGATTGTAAGAATAATACATTCTACAATACAGACACACTCGCCTACTTTCGTGACTAAATTTTTCATCATTCTCCAAGTCAAGTCGTCCCTTTTCGTTCATTACATCGACGATACCATGATACAACACTTTTCAAGATTTTACGTTCGAGATTTCAGGCCTGGAATTTCATTTTTATTTTCAACGATATTCGCACGAACTCTGAATTACTTAATCTGTATGTCTGCAGTAAGCACACCAAGACGAATCTTTTTTTTTACGATTTGTAAGCGATGTCGTGTAGCCAAGTAAAAACGCTAATAATTTAAGTTCATTAACGGCTGGGAATATTGTTTCGTCTGGGGAAATTCTGCATCTTGTTGTCACGGTTTATAAGACTGCAAGCATTTACTCCAACGATGTCGGATTTAGCTAATCCAGGTAGCGTTGTTACCACGGCAACGACACCTTTGCCATCGCGATTAAATTCTAGCTCCGAGAATGCAGAGGCGAGTCGCTGCGGATACTAGCCCTAGAACAACGTTAAGAGGCCTTAAAGTAATACCCCGCTTGCCTTATAACAGCAAGGCGCCGATCCCATCAGCGAATTTACCATAGCCAAGGTCAACTGAGACGGTAGCTTCGTTCCTCGCAGCGAAACATGCAGCTACTGTCTCAGTTGGCGTTGCGCCTCATAGACAAGCCATTATTAACGCATTATTAACTGTGTCGTCACAAACCGAAATGATTCTCGTATTTTAAAATCACTATTTATAATTTCCTAGACTAGTGTTGAGTAATTTTGCATCGGCGATCTATTGAAATAGGTAATTTAAATTTTTTCTGCATTAGTCTATTTAGATTTTTGATCTCATAATAATTATTAGCAGACGATTAAAATTAGTACTGCGCACACACAGATAAAACGTCAAGGTCATTGTAGGCGCTCAAAGGATCATATACATCCTGGAAGAACTTAAATAAAGTTCTCCAATATTCAACAGAAAATCTCCTAGAGGCCACATTTTAAAACTAATTTTTAGCAAGGGGAACTAAAAACTAAGTAAATAGACCTCTGGGGCCATACTTGATGTGGAAAATCGAGAAAAATGGCGCTGGGGGGAATGTACCTTTAATATTGTAGCCTTTGCGAGAATTGGCATGAAGCCAGCAGGCGAAACACGCGATTTCTGCTCTATGAGTTAGTCTTGGCTTGAAAAAAAGTGATCTCTTTCTTCAATTCAAGTACGTTTTAACGCTGTTTCACGACGTTGCTGCTTGTCTGGACTATTCGCAGCACGAGTGAAGGCTACTGACGAAGCAATTGCTGGGGCCGACGCTCTTGCACTGCTGCAAAGAAGACTGACAAACCGGAGGTATAGAGGCAGCTGCCTGCGGGGAACGTGCAGAAGTTGAAATAAGACTATTAGTAACCAATTTGTGCGGTCGCTGCTCTTGCACTGCCGTCCGAGCTGTTAATCAATGTCCTTCACGTAGCCTCTCGTATTCGAAAGGTACCCGATCCAGTACTCCGTCCCTACAACATTTGCGTTGACAGGTTGAAGACAGGGTGAGTCAAATCTTTTCGAGTTACAACCATCTGGGCAGGTCTTCTACTCCCTAACCCCTTCAACTTTTGTGTATATACTGTTTCGAGCGCACAGGTAATCAAGAATTTTAACCCGCATTATTTTAATCCACAGTAGATGTTGATCATGCATAGAGCAAAAAAAACGATTGAACCCCGTTACCTACAGTTTTTCATACACACACAAAAACCAAAAAAAATTTTAAAAAAGACTCTTTTTACTCCCGTAACTTGTAAGCGTTATGTCATGCCTTTTTTCCCCCTTAGCAGAGGCACCCTTCGACTAAAAAAAAATAATAATTAAAATTGTAATTGCTAAACACGAAGTTAAACCAAAGTTAAACATTAATTTACAGGCACGTGCTGGTGCCTTAACTCATCGGTGGTGTAAATATTTTATGTTGGTCTTGGTCCAGCAACTAAAAATTCATATTTTCGCCAATTCTTGATCGATTTTCATATTCCGGTGTACCATTTTAAACAGCTAGAAACGGGATTTTCAGTACTGGACATTTCAAGCCTCTGGCTCATAATACTGACAAGATATTTGTCAAAATTTAAAATAACGTTAAATAAGAAACAATACTGGCATTTCAGAGAAATGTCGTTTTTATTTAGGGTGCTGTAAGCTCTTCAAGCTTTGAGCTTTATATTTCAAAGAAATGTGGCCGGTTGAATAGTGTAAAAAAAAAAATTAAATACCTGGTTAACTGGGTTCTTTAACTTCCAACCTCAACCTTAAACCAAGCAAGTTCATTTTCATGGGCGAAAGGGGGTTCTAATTGGCCATGGGTTCGAATAAAGTTCCCCAGAACTGTACCAAGTCATTGTGTTCGATGGTTTTATTCTGTAGAGAGTGATCCGGCATCAACAATTTTACTACTCATCTGTTTGTATAGCTATTTGCTACTTTACCCCAATTGACCTTGTCCGTCAGATTTCTCTCTCAGTTTGCCCTTTCCTCCAGGCAACTCAATGTTGTACTCTTTACAGTCTTATTGCATTATGTGTTACCGAACAATAACAATAAAAAAGTGAATGATATGTTAGCAAGCATTGTAACCTCGAGGGTTGCATGGCCAAATATGTAACAGTTATAGCTTTTACGCAACAATTACCTTCCCTCCCATGGCCTCACTCCGTTCCAAGCAGATACCAACGTAATTCGACTTTAGAACTATAACTAGAAATTATTCTCCCTTTTTACCCCAAACTGTCCCCATTTAAACCCTCATACCCCTCGTACTACTTACGCTAATCATCCCCGTTATATTTGGTAATTAATAAGCAGCGGGTTATGTCGAAGTCAGGCGAGCTAGCCCATTAATATTTACTAGCTACATCGCTCCCTTAGCTTGCACCGTTGGCATCGTCTCGCCTCACTCGAGGAGGTTTGCATGAACAAAACTGTATGATTTCATGAACAAATATCACGAGGGTAAAAAAAAAACTTTGACGTTATTTTTGCAGGTTTTTTCGTATATTTGAGGGCGATGAAATCCAGTTACAGCGATGGAAATAGGCCTAACCGAAGCGTAATTTAATTATCTTTCATTTGTAACTACTCCCGTGTTTGTAGGTGCCTTGGTTCCAGAGGAGTAGAAGTACAAACACGCACGCACAAACGCACATCATACGATCTTAATGATGTAGATGCTGGACTAGCTTCATTGCGTGATTAATAACCTCAGGAGGGGCAACTGAAGGGGAATGCTCCTGATTGAGTGAGCGAAGGGAACGAAATTCAGGGTTTGTCAGCCAGTGCGCTCAAAAAATGGGATTCAACAAACTTAAGCATGTGAAACATGGGCTACAATAAACTAAATCATATAAGTTTGGCTGATGTGACGGCTAATTGGGCAAATGTGAAAATTATGAATGAGAAATTTTATAGACATAATATACCTCCAGACAAAAAAAGGTAGAGGTGACGATTAGACCGTGGGATTCTTTGTGTATTCACAGCCCTATGGAAGTTGTGATATCCACCCAAAACCAAAACTGGTGTAAGAGAAGCCGCCAAGTTTCCAAAAAGGGTCGGCCTTTGAAAGTAGTGATATCATTCAACCAGGGAAAGGCCGCCACAAGGTTAATCCTATTAGCCAAGTTAATCGTACCGAATAATACTTTGAACGTTAAACGAAAACGTGAAGATTGCTCCCGCTAGTTTTACCTTCTAGTTTTCAGTTAACTTTCGAACTATTAGTAGTTGCGATTAACTTGGCTAATAGGATTAACCTTGGCGGCCTTTCCCTGGTTGTATGATATCACTACTTTCAAAGGCCGATCCTTTTGGGAAGCTTGGCAGTTTCTGTTATACCAGTCTTGGTTTTGGGTAGATAAAACATCTAACAGCAACCTACTGTTTGATGGATTACTTAATCATCCTTCACTGACCCATCCAACATGCATGTCATCTAATTCCGCCCAGGCATCCATGTGCGTGATGTTAAATTACGTAAAGCGCTCCTGAGGCTGAAGAAAAATTGCAAAAAACCATGACGACCGACAAATTTGACACATTGATTGGATTTCCTATTAATGGTCTTCGACCTTGAATTGGAAGATCTTCATGCATGAGTCATTCACTGTGAATGAATAGGTGACCTCTCTTAAGATGACCTCTCGTTGGATGACCTCTCATCTGATTTAGTTCTAGAACACTTACTACGCATTAAATAAAGGAGTACAAGGTGATTTTTCCCCCTTCTTTATTTATTTATTTATTTATTCTTTTTATCCGGTAAGTACTCCGGTGATACGTAGTAAGAGTATCTGAATTATGTACCAATTCTTAGTCTGAGCGGTGAGAAATTCTACAAGTCGGAAATTCAGTTTCTCATTTTCATTAGGCGTCCACGTTGGTGCACCTTAAAAACCACTAACTCGCTACTTAGAAACCCCACTAATGGTAGTTTACGAATCAGCACGTATCTTTACGCGAGCATCTAGATAGCTCTGCCACCACGAGCGAGATTTGACATACGAAATGATAACAAAAGCAACCGTATTGTTCCAATAAGTGTGAAATTAGCAGCAATAGTGCTTTTTTTTTTTTTGCAATTTGTAATTAATTTTTGAATTTTTCGCGTAAATATGATACTATACGGTATATTGCGGCAAATAGCTTTGGATTGTTTGCGCAGTGATCGGGGCCAACAGCCCCTTAATGTCGCTACAGAAAATCGCTTACTACAAACTGGAAAAAATCCGGATATCTCCACAAATCTTTGAGGTAGGAATTTTATCTTTGAACTTGTGCACTTTCCTTGTCATGCAATGTCCACCAAATCAGAATAAATAAACCCACGAACGCACACAAACAGACTCAAAAAAATTCCAACCTCAGTAGAGTATTTGACTTTGCTCGCTTTGCTGTTTTAATTTCTATGTCTATTTCTTTCTCCTGAAGGGGTTAAACTTTTTTTTGGTAAGCTTAGCACCTTCAGTGCTAGAATTTACTCCAGACCAAAGCCCTGACTAACCACTCAACGCTGCTGGGCTCGCTTCTCTCGGGTTCCCAGGGAACCTTCGTGAAGCCGCGTTTCGCCATTGGACTTAGGCTAGTTATTTGCTTTCCCCTGGCACTGACGGGGTCAAGTTAGAAGGTCATGGCCCTTCATTTTTGCTCATAAGTTTGTTAAACTAAACTAGGGAAAGCCTGCGCTCTGGACGGGTGTAATGAACCTTTGATGGTGCCAGAAAGAAGCTGTACTAGTGTTAGTCTACGTTTTTAGTTGAAAGTGTTGTAGTTTATCTTGTAAAACGTAATTGTCTGCTATGTTCATAAATAATGCTTTTCCTTTTTTGGCCTAGTGAAGTCCAGGGGCCGATGTTCTAGCGGCCTCTCTCCCTGACAAATCGAATACACCCATCGAAATACTCGCTACAAAATGGTATCGTGCAAAAAAAAGGTACCCTTCAAATTGGGAAGTGAAGCGTCTGGTGGATACGTGGATAACCGTAGCCATCGATAGGCCAGTGGAAACTTTCTGCACCACCCTAGGATAAGTGATAAAGTAAGCATAGACGTAACCGTGGACAGCCGCAGCTGTCTGCCAGAACCTTCGGAACCATCCTAAGGTAAGTACTAGAATAAGCACGAACGTAGTCATTTGGCATGATGCCCCCCAATCTAGACAATTACATATTATTGTAAACACAGATGTAGCCATCCATCGATACCTTCCGCACCATCCTAAGGTAAGTATTAGAGTAAACACAGACATAGCTGTGTACAGCCATAGCTGTCCATCGAAACCTTCCG
>JAHWFP010008919.1:0-33024 GCA_023313725.1 Lithobius niger
AAGGAAACGTGGTGTCATACAGACAGTTTTCTGCAAACACAATGTGTAAGTTATAAATCCGGGTACCTAAATTTCAGTAGAATGGAGCACCAAACTAATAGTAACAATAGCAAGCTTTTTAGCCTGCTGAAACCAGTCGGGTGTTGTGCTAGTTAAAGTGAAGTGTCTGACACTAAAGTATAGTGCTTCCATGAAATGTTTTTCACTATTTCCGCGATGTTTTTTGCAGTGAAAAACTAATGATTCTGCATCAGTTTGTGCTACACAAAATGTAATATATAAATTTACACCCCTAGCCCTAATGCGTTACTTTTTTGCTGTTGACCTGTGTTGGAATAAAAAAAGAATGTAATACACTGGCACACATTTTCAAACCTCGGCCATTAAGACAATTGTTTTTTCTCTAAATGTTGGTAATTTAGTCAACAAATACCCAAATTCTGCAATATCTGGGATAGATCCTTGAATCTGCAAATTCTGCGACAGTTAGGCTGGTTCGTTGAACTCCCGTGGTCACCCACACATCAACTATTTGATGGTAGTCAATATGGTTTATTTGGATGTTTGTTTACGTGAAGCGGATACTCTTTTACTGTCTTTCATGGAATTCCTACCTGGCTGTAGTTAGACTCGGCTTATTAGTTTGGGAAGAATGACCTGTTCACAATTAGATATCAGCCGTCATTGAAAATTAACATTGAGCATTTACGGTACGCATGATAGTCTCTTATACATGAAGTAAATACGATGCAAACTTATTTACGATGCCTTTTGGACTTAAATGTCACACTGAATGGGGAATTGACTCCACGACCTTTGAAACCAAATGCCGAGGTAGTATGGCTGAGACATACTGACACAGCCTGACTGACATTTCCTTTAAAAAAAAATATTATTTAACCCTCTGAGCTGATTTGGCTTTCTATCCTGTTTAATGCGTGAAGCACTTTTAATGTTTTCACTCTTTTCCTTTGGATAGTGTACTGGATCTTTTTTGTTGTGGACGTGTCGACGGTGTTGTGTTGCACATGGAAATTTACACTAACTAATTATGAACTAACATATCAATTCAGGCAACTAACCAATCACCTCCTTGGAAACTCGTGTCTACTTTGTACGAAACTTCCAACTATTGAGCATGTCATCCCACGTGAGGCAGAAACTTGTGGTTGTTGATTGCATTCAGTCTTTGTGTGGCTCTGACTTACTCCTCTCTTCAATCTTGTAGCTGAAAGCGTCAATTTTCTTGATTGTTAATTCCTCATATTTGCCACTTATGAAATCTGCAAGTGTGAAACTTGTTTTTTTCTAGTTTCAACTGAGTACGAGAGAGTTGATGCCTTCTCGACGTGTTTTCCCTGGTGCTCTGCTGCGACAAATGTTGGCAACTATCGGTCTCTCAGCCGTGGTGGGAGACGTAAGCCTCGTTCTTCTCTTATATTCTCAGAAGCATGTGCATGATGGCTAAATGCATCCACTTTTCTATTCAGGCACGCAGCATGTCTTCTTTAATAAATTTCAGAAAACATCAACGTATTTATATTTAACCTTCACTATAGTGAATTTTGTTGTTGACCGTTTACATAAACATACCCAAAGCTGTACTGATCGTTTTAAGTTTAAAGCGATTGACTTACAAAATTTAAAGTTTAACCGATCGAGCATTAAAATTAGCCAAAGTCAAACCGATTAACCACACAAATATTAATAACCATACCGTAATAATAATAATCTCTATGATTAAAAACGTATGTTGTGTGTCGTGCGTGAAATGTGTGTACTCCTCCGAAACAAAGATACCTACAAAGCTGATAGTAGTGCTAAATGAAAGATAATTAAAAGACGCTTTGTGTAGGCCTATTTTCATCACTAACTTGAATTTTTGACCTTCAAATACGCAAAAAAATAAAACCTGATCTGAAAACTGATCCTGACGTCAAAGTTCGATCAAGCAAAATTACTGTTCAAGCAAACTTATCGGAACGAAATTTCAATAACAAATTTTTAGGGAAATACGCTTTTTCAAATTTAAACACTGAAATCGTATTCTGCTAATTTTTGACAAACATTTACACAATCACACGACGTTTGTCGTCTTCTGGCAGCATCTAGTTTGTGACTTTAAAAGAACACATTCCTGTTGTTCATGGATTGCGTTCTTTGTAATTGCAGGTGTAACCCACTGATCGCTATGATTAGCGTCGGCATGATGTGGTTAATCTTTTTCTACTCGTTTTCAAGCATGTCTTATACTTTTGGGTGCACAAGCCTATTGATTGTCTGGTAGGCTGGTGATTGCAGATTCATCAAGGGAATTTTTACACTTTCCATTTGTTTAATAGCAATTGACTCGATTGCCCTTAAATGTTGATCTTTGGGTGAGTCAATTGCTATTAAACAAATGGAAAATTAAAAAATTCCCTTGATGAATCTACAACCATAGTCTACCAGGCAATCAATAGGTTTGTGCACCCAAGAGTACGTGACGTGCTCGAACGAATGAAAAAGGTTAATCACATCGCGTCGATGCCGACTCGTAAAAAAAAATAGTGAGCTACAGCTGTAGTTATGAAGAACGCAATCCGTAAACAACAGAAATGTGTATCTCAAGTCACAAACTAAGAAACTCCCAGAAGAAGACAAACATCTTGTGATTGTGTAAGTGTTTGTCGAAAATTAGCACAACACGATTTTAATGTTTATTTAACTTTGAATTTTAATAGCAATTGACATCGTAGAACACGGAAATGCGCTTATTCAAAGTAAAAATCCTCACGAAATTTTCCAACTTAGTCCAAGCAACACGAAATATAATAAAGGTCGTAACACATAAGATTTTTGTTTTGACAGGCAGGATGCACGGAGAAAGCAAACCTATTTTAAAAGGTGCTCAAACTTGAACGTTTCTGAAGCACGCGGATATGGATTGAGTGAGAAAAGCCATTTTGGAGCGATTTACGAGAGATCTCCACGTAACGTAAACGTTTTCAATGGGTTTCTCACTTTGCGCTCTCAAGCTTTCATTTGGTGCTGCGCTCACCTTAATAGATGGCTTACTTCCAGGTGAATAGGCGTACAAACACGAACAGGCATCAGCTTTCTTGAACTTCAAGCAGGTCTTCCTGTGATCTAGTTGCCGAAATAGTTTGGTTGATGTCTTTCAGATAATTTCAAGTACTTGACTTTCGCCTTTTCGAAGAACTTGTCTCTATTTTTGATCTTCATCAGGCTGATGCGTATCAGTCTGACCTCTCCTCGCATGAGTATTATCAACCGAGTTCTGGGGTGCCGCAAACAAAATGCTATCCCCCTATCCGTCTGGGTAGGCTGTTGTACGGGGCCTATTCTAACCTTCCTCTGTTTACCTGCTAACCAACGTGTCAAGGAACGGCAAACATCCATCCGTTTCAGATGAAGAAGTGAAGCAGAGTTCAGGCATCCAACCATACAGAGTGAGCTCTACTGCCTCAAGCACCTCCCTTTTTCCTGCCGTTATTGTATCGTCGACATATCTGTGTCAACGCGAAATTACCAGGGGTTTTTGGCCAGGTTAAGCACAAAGAAGGTTTTCCTATCCGATTAATTACTTCTGCTAAAGGAGGTCCCGCTCAATGAGGTCCCACACAGGAGGTCTTTCCCCCCCTCCCCTTCCTCCCCCCGGCTCAGCGATTATGTGTGGGGTACTCAGGTGCAATGCTGATTTTCTTTGCAAGATCCGAGGAGTGTGAGTGAATGGGGACGAGAAATTGGTGTCATTCGATATAACAGCCTGTCCCCAGCTTGACTCAAAAGCTGTTCCTTGAGAAGTTCGTTGAGGCAGCACTTGGGCAAAAGATAAGAGCCCAAGGAGGTCCAGTTGGACGGTCGCCTGCTCAAAGCAAAGATTGTTCTTCAGTTTCTCGACGAACTAGTGGCGGTAGTCCATCCCAAATTTAGGCTTTGGCACAGATGTGTCGACAATACACTTGCAGCTGGAAAAAGAGAGGTCCTTGAGACAGTAGAGCTCACTCTGAATGGTCGGGTGCCTGAACTCAGCTTCACTTCTGAATGTTAAATTGATGGATGTTCCCCTTTCCTTGACACGTTGGTTAGCATGGAAAAGGGATGAAGGTTGAAATGGGCACCGTACACCAACCCTATCCAGATGGACAGGGGGATAGCATTTTGTTCGGGGCACCCCAAATTTCAGTTGATAGCTTTCATGCGAATAGAGAAAAGACGGATACGCGCCAGGCAGCTAAAGAGTGAAGATGAAGAGTTTTTCGAAAAGGCGAAAGTCAAATATTTGAAAGTAGGTTATCCGGCTAAAGACATCAACCAAGCTATTTCGACAGCAAGATCGTGGAAAAATCTGCTGGGAATTCAAGGAATCCTACCTAGGAGAGCACACTCCTGATTCAGAGCGAGAAAGTAAAAAAGGGCTCTTGCGAAAGTTGACATCGACTGCTTTTTTCGCAACCCTCGCGACGACAAAAACCTAGCCCCCCCCCCCCCTTCCTCAGTCACTTTCTCCTCCTCCCCTACTCACGGACGAGCTCCAATACCAAACTCGGTCCAAGACGAAGAAAGCCAAGGGAGCGAGTGGAACCATAGGTAAGCCTAAGTCGAACAATGTTGCGCTGGTTGCTGTCCTAGGAAGGCAATCTGACCCCCAGCCAACACCCGCCAATGCTGAGCTCGAGGGTCTTCCCACAGCTACCGAGTGGAGTCTATTGGGTGCCATGTGGCGGCTGCCCTTACGGCTACATTGGTGTGACTAAGCGTGGAATTTGCAAAAGAATCGGTGAGCACCTACAGGCTACTTCCAACCCAAAAGTGAAGAAGAGTTGTTTGCCTTCTACACGGTGAAAGCTAAACAACGGATGTACTGGAAAAATTCCAAGGTTTTGCTGAGATCAAATTCACACCTGTGACCTGGTGGTGCTGGCAATCCAGCATTTTCGAGGCGAAGTAGTACAACTCATGAACATTCAAGAGCCAGCTTATGTTCAAATTGTGCAGTTTGTTACTCCTATACCAGCTCTTCAGTTTGGCGAATGATGCTCAATTCTCAACTTCAAAAATGAGTGCAACACTAGTGATAGTGAGCATTGATTCCCACTGAGATATCGTGCACATTTAAAAATGTTTGTTAGAAGTTCTTTGGAGTGTGTAGGACTCACAATTTTATGTCTGATGAAGGTGACTGCAAGTCGCCAGTGTAGTGTGATACTTGTTTTATTTGGTTTGTGCGTTGAACCCTGTTATGATTCCTGAAAACCAAAGTAACAATGCCAAGTCCATGTTTACAGTGGTTACTATGTTGGGAGTGGACATTTTCCAATTCTTTGTAGCTGCAGATGGTGATCATGTAGGGTGTGCTAATTTGCGTATGTTGTAAGTTGTAGCAAATAACCAACCTATTTTGGTATCAATTGTAACGATCCAAAAGAACTATTGAAAGTGAGTTTAGCTTCTGGAGTATGCTTAGCAGAACCATTGAACATACATCACAGGCACTGTTTGGCAGAGAAGCCAGTCGGATAGCACAATGATATGGTTGCTTTTAATTTCCATAAAATCCTCAAGTAATGAGGCAAATTTCGTTACTTTTTTCTTCTTTGGTCATGCCTTTTCAGTGTCTGCAATTTACTAATCTACACTGCGGTTCTACGAAGCATGGTTAAAACGTTAGCATGTCAATGACATTGAATACTGTGTCAAGGTCATCTACTGCTGGATGATTAGTTGCCCCCCCAATAACCTTCACACTAGGCACAGTTTTGTTGCCCGTTCATTAACGATATTTGATTGGTAGGAGTGGCCCCTATAGCCTGTGTAATAGGTTCTTTATTTTTTATGAATAGTCATGTGCACGTCTAGAAGCACACTCAACTGCCAGCTGAGCTTTTATTTTAGTTACTTGATAAATTTTACTTGGGTCTAGCCCAACCTTCACGAATGTGAATTGTGTGGCACTCGCCATTTGGCCAGTAGACATTAAAATGCACTCGCCATTGTCCATTACCCCCTCACCACGTAGAAACTATTTTAGCAGTTTTGTGCCACTACTTAATGAGAAATATTGTTTGCATTAATCTAACTCTCCAATCAACTAAAGTGGCTAGCGACATTGTTGCTCACTTGGTTGGAGAGCCCTTGTAATTCTGCACGCAACGCCGCAAACCGCTTGTTTCTAGCTAATACGGTTCCCGAGATATGACAACGTAAGCATCAGGGTATGTTCATCAGTCGCCATTTTGGCGAGTAGCTCTAAAAACCAAGTCGCCAACTGCTTAATTTTCCTCGCCGTTTGGCGAGTGGTGACCGACGTTGGTGAAGGTTGGTCTAGCCTAAGTGCTAGTGAAACTTAAAGCATTAAACATCTGTAGAGAAAATTCCTTTTTTGACTGAGGTTAAATAAACAAATTAAATCGTTGAAAACTAATTATAAACTATAAATAAGCTAAAATTGAATGATCCTATCCTCCTTGATTTGAGCTTACAGGAGCACTGGATTGTTTTAACTACATTGTCTCGACAATACGTCAATTGTTCAAACAACTGTTGGGACAGGAGGATGTTGACCGTTTTTTCCAAAAATGTATTTAGATTTAACATATAAATAAAAAGTAAAGCTAAAATTGGAAAAAAGCCATTATTTACAGATTTAAATGTGTTTGCATATCAGTCACGTCTGATTTTATGTTAGTTAATTTTATTAACTCTGTTAACTATCCCTGGCTTTATCGGTTAACCATTCCTAGCCACTTACTGGTGTAGGTGGTATACACAGTGTTTACTCCACTTGAAAAGCAAGGCAGCAGGTTTAGAAATCCATAAAACTGAAGAAGTGAATTTGATATTTTGATAGAAATAAAAAGTAGGCTACAAAGGCGAAAATATTAACAATTTGACTAGCGGAGTCGCTCACTCATTCCGCCGTGTCTCGCTGCGTTCGAGGAGATTTCTTGTTGAAACTCGTATGGTGCTAACAGACGCTCCCAGCAAAAATTATCAAACATATGTTCAAGGAAATGATCCAAATAATGTGCGCATTTTTCCACTACAGGATAAATATTTAGCCTACAACTTACTAAGAGTGTTTAAGAAAAAGTGCTGTCTCTGATGACAAAAGCTGATTTTCGTTCGCTTCGCTCACTCAATCACCGCAACCTACCCTACTACTTAATTACTGTATTTAGGAAAAAGTGCTGGTCTGATGACAAACGCTGATCGTTCGCTTCGCTCACTCAATCAGCGCATACATTTCCTCAGAAACGTGACTGAATCATTGTGACACCGAGAACCTCACATCACATGTAATTTGTGTTAGTACTCCACTTTACATGGGCTTTTTTGTTTCACTTTTTTTAGATTTTTTTTTCTTTACGTCCTACTCAGTGGCCATCGGTTCCTTATCACTTCACTTTCTGATGACCCCTCACTAGGTGAAACAGCTGCAGAAATCAAGTGAAAACGCCACGGTTCCAATGATCTTTTATCCAACGTAGAAAGTCGTTCATTTGCACATTTGACAAACGATGATTTTCGTTTGCTTCGCTCACTCAATCATCGCAAACATTTCGTCAGGAACGTGACTAAATCAATGTAACCACCAAGAACCAAACATCACTTGGCGAAAACAGCTGCAGAAATAAAGTGAAAACGCCACGGCTTCAATGCAAATTAGGCCTACACAAGACACTAACTCTTATCCAAAGCTGCTCGTGTTTTAGCACAAATAAGGAGGGAACTGGCTGATGGCCTTACGTAAAAACTAATGCTCGAATATTGTTGTTTAAAATGATACAAACGCACCCGTAAAAGTATTCCTGGCACCCCTTTCTGGTGTCAATATATTTTCTATACGTAATTTAGTATTTAGCATTTAATCTTTTTTCTGTCTTTGTGTTGCTGCTGAACGATTATTCTTTTGTTCTAGATTTGTCCGTTATTATAGAATCGGTGAATGACTCCAATTTTAAAACAGATAATAAAATAGTACTGCGAAAAGCTACGTGTTTTTACTGGACAACAATTTAGTAACTCGCTCCTTGTTGGGTCGTGGACGTCAGACCATTGTTGATGGACGTTCTGGACGGCTTCGAGGCTTCCACGAAAAAATGTGGCAACAATCATGACGTCATCTATTGTTGAGGCATTGTTGGGTGATTGTTGCTGATTGTTGCAAATGGTCATTTTTCGTTAATTTCGGTCATTTAGGACCCAGCTCGGACTTTAAAAATACGCCCACACAAAGAACGGGTTAATTTGCTTTCTTTTGACAAACTTCTCATATTTGTAGCCTTCTACTTCCAGAGAAGACGGACTACCCCAACCAAGCACAAATTGAATCTTTTTAACGAGGAGAGCTTTTGTGCGTTAAGTTTTACTTTAAAACGATTGCAACGATTTTTTATATGTTATTATTTTTATCATCAACATCTTAAGCAAAGCGGGTTTGTTTTGGAAGGTGGGGGGGGGGGGGGTTGCCTTGTAATGGGAATTAGAAACATGTTTTAACCGTAACTGGTGAACGAAACCTAGTCATTTTTCTTTTAAAACAAAAATTGTGGTTTTTCCAACTTTACTGGACACGACAGCTCATTCCAAATGCAGTCTTTTTGTCGAGAAAAAATGCTTACTAAGGATCGGGGATAATACAAGCAATATAAAATCATTGGAAGCCGTGTTATTCACCCAATACCTAGTTTCTGTAGTTTGGCTCCACCTTTACTTGTTTTACTAGATTTGTAAGGAATATTTTTTTAGATGAGCTTTACATCCTCCATTTTATGCCGCAGTGCATTAGCGTCATCTTATCTTAGCGCATTAAATTACTGGCTTTTATGTTCTGAAAAATTTTTGCTTTACCGGATGCAATGTGGGACATCCGGTATCACAATGATGTTCAACCACAATAATAGAAACAAAAGTTATGTTTTAATAATTGTGAAACATGCTGAGAAGGGAATAACGATTATGAACCTTCAGCTTAACTCCAAACCTTTAGTTCAACTTGAGAATTTCTCCAGCCCAGCCTTGCATGCTATATTAAGTTAGTACCGCCAGTAGTTTTGTGGGCACTCAACTTTGCTTGGGTTTGATGATTGGCATGGAGTAGTCTTGGTATCTTATGCCTTTTGATAAACAAAGAATTTGTGTGAAATTCCTTACATTTTATTTGATTCGTTATGTCCCGATTTACAAGTTACTCTTTAGGCATTTAATTAATTTTTAGTTGTTTGATTTTCAGATGCATGTGTAGAACCATACATGAAGTCTCTTCACGTTACGTTAGGATACCAGTTTCCAAGTTCCCAGTACAGTATCCTTGAGGAACTTTCTAGAACTGTGGATGTCACGACTCCAGCATATTGGGATATACGCTTGTATTCTAGAGACAGCCGTATTGCAGGAAATGAGGCTAGTATGGATTTGTAATTTATTGGCAAAATGATAATATTTTTGGCATCAAAAAACAAGTTATTTGGTTTACAAATATGTTACACCAGATATTGTGGATTATCTATAACACCGTCAATTTTGCAAATTTACTTTGGTTGAAGTTTATATTACAGACAGTCACTTACGCAAAACCAAAAATCGTCCAAGTTCCACTATTCAAACTTGCAAATTTTCGACTATCTCCACTGATAGGCGTCCGGTAAGAGTCATGAGACACTTGCAAACTGCCAGCGGTGAACTGGAGAAAGTTAGTTGGTGGTTGTTGTGCAAGTCTCATGACTCTTGCACGAGGAAAACTATCAGTAGAGCTAGAAAATTTGCAAGTTTGAATAGTGGAACTTGGACGCTTTTTGGTTTTGCGTGACGGTCTGTAATTTGTGGATTATGTTTTTCGATGTGATTAGCATTGAGGTTTAAGAATGTTCAGGAACAATTACGTAAAATTCAGATCAAAGAATACATTTTCCAGTATCCTTGATTTTTAGAAAACATTTACCAGCGTTCTTTGATCTAAAATTGTGCGCAATTGTTCCTGAACATTTCCTCAATATTGAGATGAACTTTCAGAGTTAAAAACCATTTACGAAAATTAGTCATTTTACCAATGGGAGATATCAAGTTTTGTATTAATTCCTATTAACCTTTTCAGCAGTGAGTTAAAAAAAAATTGTCGTCGCTCATGGAGTGAGTTTTTTTTTCCCGTCACCCATGGAGTGAGACACTAACGGAATATTTATTCTTGCGAAAACGATTGGACACAATTATTTCAAACTTACTACACGCACGCATCAGATATTCATTAAGGTGCACAGAAAAAATCAGATAAGTGGCTTTAATGGTTTCGGAGAACAATTTTTTTTTAAATTACAGGCGGTAACGAACTAAATTGAAAATCGACGTGTTGACATAACGCGACCGAAAGTCGGCGTTAGTTAGGCAAGAAATCGTTGTTCCCACCTGATAAGCGATAGTGTTAAGGTTTATAGGCTCCTTTTCCATTTTAGTTTTGCATTGTGGCTGCTGTTTTAATTTTTTAATGCTGTGAAACCTCTTTCTGATGATTTTCAGCCACGAACTAAAACACAAGCGCTCACGTGAAATCCGAAGCGAGCGGCGGCGGCCATGTTGAAATCGCGCATCAGCCAATGAGAGCGGGCCAAATCGGTCACATGGTGCCAACCGGCCAATGACGGTACGCGATCTTCAAATGCTTTAGAAAGTCAGCTTGGAAATACCAGAAACGGACTACTACAATACGCCTGATTGGCCAATACCAAATGCCATCGAGAAAATATGTTAAGAGGCCCGGATAGAGAGGAATTCCAGCTTTCCAACGAATCCAAGATGGCGGCGCCCAGTCAATTTGTTCGACCGCTACCGCTGATCAAAAATGACCAATTTTCTGCTTTCTAACTTAGGAAAAAAAGAATGAGAACGACATTTTTGCAGTTTTTAGTGAGTCTACACTCAAAGTGCTTTTTATAAAATTATAGACATCGTTAACGTTTTTTTTTTTTTTACAAAAATCGATGCACAACAAGTCAGGTAACTAATTTCAGCGTTTATCACATCGATATTTTGGCCGAAAATTGCGTTTTTCGAACCGCAGTTTCCCTGCAAAGCTTCGACGTATATATACGTCGTTACTGCTTTTGGGATGATTTGTTTGGACGTATGTATACTTCTATACTGCTTAAAAGGTCCTATTAAGGACAATTTGAACTGCTTGGTTTACATGTCTTTTTACGTTTGTCATTAACAAGGGCAAAACGAAATTAGCCAGCTAATGTTTGTCGTGCTATAGCACAGTGTTTGCTTGTGTGTGTATATGTCTCTGCAGGCATGCGCACAGTCTTGTGTAATCTCAAGACGCAATATGGCTATTTTCACAGTTGGCATTTAACCGCTACTTCCTCCTTCTTCCCGGAAGTAGTTGTTGGTTACCACCGTGTAAGTTGCTTTATGCCGTATTGTTGCCTACCATCATAATTTTAGTAAAGACCATTTTACCGACTACTTTTCGTGTTTTTGGAACGAGAGTTTAGGAGGTATGTAACGGCATTTACTTACAACATATTTTAAGTTTTATTAGGTAGCAACACAAAATTGGAATGCTGATGTCTAATGTAAATTGGCCGACGTCATCTTCATGTTGATTGTGTGAAATGTATGATTGTATGGTGCAATTGTGGCTGAAATGTTTCGTATTTTGTTGAGATTTTGTGAACCAAAAATCAAAGATTTTTGTAGGTTAAAATTCTCAGTCCGCTTGTTGATAAGCTTGACATAGGTTGCTAGCTCAATATTTCGCGGCAGTTCCAAGTTGTGTCAGTAGGAGTTTAAAACATGACAAGAAGTTGATTGGTAAGGATGAAGTGACTGCAACTTGTGCAGGTCAAGTTGAACTACAGGCTTCTTACAGGTCCTTGAAAAGCAGGAAATGCCCTGGAAAATGAAAATTAATTTCCAGGCCTGGAAAATTGCTTGAAAAAAGTGAAAAAATAATAAGGCTTGGCCGATACCAACTTTGACCGATCCGATCAGATACGGTCCGATGCTTCAGTGCATTACTTCCAGTAAAGTTAATGTTTCTTCCATATTGAGAAACAAAATTTGATGAAAAATTCCGAATCTCAAAGCTCTACGAGCAAGCATCTTACAATAAAGTGCGTTTTTTGGAACCTGTTTTTGGTTTTTGTTAAATAATTGGAGAACATTTGAAGCTATCGCTCCAAAATTAGCACCATTAGAAAGCTCTCGAAAAAACGGTTAAAATGGTGTACTGGAACATCAAAACTGACAATTTTTGGCGAAGATATCGCAAAAACCTATATTTGACCAAAACAGTTAGCCGATACCGAAGCCAATATCGGTATCGGCCGAGCCTTAAAAAATAATGTTAAGTCTTAAAATGTTCATGGAAATAAACCGCCAATCGTGTTTTTGTTTTCCGTGTTGGAAATCAACACAAAATAATAAAAAATTATAGGTACTAAAAGCAAAATCTATACGCCGAATAAGAACTCGCGTGCTTGCAGTACCAGTGTTTCTTTAGGTCTAACCTGGGCGGATGTTAATTATTAGTTTACGATTCTTCAATTTTCATTGCCAAGTCCTGGAAAAATCGTGGAATATTACGTTTACAGGCAAGTATGAATCGTGAAACGATGATGTAACAAATTAAAGCTTTGACTAAAGAAACAAAACTGAGTCTGTCACTTTGGCTAAGAGACTTAAACTAATGTCACTTATACAGAGTGGTCCTCGAAGAATGCACGATCTGAAATTGTTTTTAAGTCCAAAATATTTTATAAACTTGTGGGGGGAAAAATGCAAATATGGACCATTTTTATGAATCTGGAAACCAATTCTGATTTCGCAAACGTGGGTCGTAGTTTTCAACACTTTGTCAGCTTTCATTCATTGTATCTACGAAGCACTGTAGAAAATAGCCAATTGCATCTTGACCCACACCAATCAAAAGTTGACATTTTTGGCAAGTTTTTTTAATTTAAAAAAAAGAAACCAACTTTTTCGGATTCAGAATTGGATTTTGAATCTGGAAAAGTGCCCTTATTTGCACTATTGTTTGCTTAAAAAATATTGAGAAAAGTTTTGGCTTACACTTGAACAGAAGCTGGAAGAGGCCAGCAATTACGCGTAAAGACCCTTAGCTTATTTTGAAGCATAAACACTCATATTTCTACAATGCTCAATTTCAAAGTACAGATACTTGGCAATATCTTGCAAATTTTCGACAGACTTTTTGACAATGTTAAATTCTGTCTGTCTTTAACAGAAACTGCTATGCTTCCTGTCACTTTGGTTTACGTCGTCTTCTACTCATTTTAATGATCGACCCTCTAAATACGAGAGGCTACGATTACTACTAGATTTAAAACGAGCAGACAATGATGTAAACCAAAGCCAAAAAGTCTGTCAAAAATTTGCTAGATCTTGCTAAGTATCTGAACTTTGAAATTAAGCGTTGTAAAATGGAAGTGTTTAAATAAATGTTTAAAGTTCAACTCAGTTTGGATTTTTTAATCTTATAATTTCACGTGAGGTTATAATTTAAACATAATGTTTGGCAGGCTATTAGTCACGTAACGGCACCAGTTCGCAGACCACACTTTGAGTACCACTTCTGTTAACGAAGTAGGCATTCAGCACTTTAATTTTAAAGATCTTTGATTAAAAACTGCTTTTAAAGAACTTTTAGGCTCACCTATTCATTCACATGAAGCAGCTGTTAGTGACATGTAAGAATCTTTTGGTAAAGTCAAAACTAATGAAGTGGTTAAAATTGTTTCAAGTAATTCTTCTGCTTTTACTGAAGTATAATGGTTTACCAAGCGCTGACCACACAACTATCGTGAACATACTGCTGCAATTGAAACGGCCAACTTGGGAACTACGGCTCTGGCAGTCCATATCCTGTAATAAATGTCTTGCCATCCCCATCGCATGGGGTTGCCAAAGGCCTCCAAATTACGAACTTACTGTCGTTTCAAACAGTAATCGCTTTGCTGAAACATGGTTTATTTTATGTTGCTCATCAACAAAGTTGACAATTACCAAAACCTTTATGTAGCAGATATAGCGTATTTTGTGCATCTAGGCATGGTTTGCACGGCAGCAATGATATGCCATGCACACTGAAATTGTGAGCTGTGAACCCTAAGAGCTCAGCGTCATAACCGTTCAATTTTGTCTGCCATGCAATTTTTGGCTGTAACTTCTTCCTGTAGTTTTTTTTACGAAAAATATCTTTGGACTTCGGCAGTGCGGCAGAATAAGTATCAGACAAAAGAAAATGGAGACAATCCATCCAGTAATGAATTCTAGACGTGACAGAAAAATGTTAAAATTTTTGTAGCTGAAAAGTGTGTATAAATCTCATTGTTGTATTCAACACAAAAATTGCTGTGAAGCCTTACATGATAGCACTGTTTGATGCAACGTAGATGCAGTTCATACATCTGGTTCCTTAATATTAAGACAACATTTAAAACATGAAGGGTGAAATGTGTTGACTTCACTTCACCATTCATGAACCAATCATCACGATTTAAGCATATCGTAACTACAGTTTTGAAGAGGTCGCACTGTACTGGCATAAACTCTGTATTAGATGTATTCAAACAGTTGGGCGAAATGTTTAACTTTCTTTAGGGTTGGGTTAGGTTTATTCAAGGATGGTAGCCTTTTGCAGGCCATCAATCCTACACAAACAACTTTCTTCAATGGCCTTGCCCCCGAACAACTGCATGTGTGTTTACTGGTAATAAAGGGCCTTATTATGTTTAACAATGCAAATGCTTTTGCTTTCAGGTTCACAAGGTTCTGTACTCCCACATTCCTACCCAGACAGATGAACTTGAGTTATTAATAGGAGATTATGTGTATGTCAACGGTGATCAATTAAATAACAGTGCGGATGGTTGGGTTGAAGGGACTTCTTGGCTGACAGGCTCGACCGGCTTTCTTCCCAAGACGTATATTGAGAAGACTGCAGAATCTGATGCATGGACATTGCACAAGTTAGTTTATTTGCATACATTTCAGAATTGCAAAAAAAGTAGCAGCCCAATACTTTTATTAGGGATAAAGTTACCAGTTTCATAATCGCTAGTAATTGAATATGTACTACGTGCTTGGAGGCTTTATTGCGATGCAGGTGCTGCGCCTGCACACATGGACATTCATTTGCATTAGTGATTTCCACACTGTAATTTTATTGTGTTGGACCATTACAAAATTGTTTATAGGTTGTCCATCTATTCTAAAATAATGATTTAAATAAAACTTTTTTTTTTTTTAAATGGTGGTTTGCATCCTTCTACAATGTCAGTCGCTACTCGCAAGTTGGTGAATAAATATCAACGATTGGTGACTTGAATTTAGTCCTATTTGCCCAAAAGGTGACTAGCAACAGAATAATACTTAAGTAGTGATATCTCAGCAATCATATAAGTTAAGAGACTTAGTTTGCGATTTTATGCTCAGATTTACAAGGGCTATAGAACAGCTTTGTAATAATACAGTACTGGGTTTAAAGAAATTATGCAATTTTTTTAAATGCATAAATTAGGGAAAAAACGTGCATTGTGCAAGTTGTATGTAGCATGTGTAATGGCGAGTGCCGTCTAAGGGCTACTGGCAAGTGGCGACTGTTACTGGGTTTACATTCGAGATGGTTGGTGGTTTTATGTAGCCTTTTATTTTAAATGCTTTTATCGCCATACGCTTTACGTAACTGGCGCATTAAAAAAATAAAAATCAACCCCTAGCAGTTTATATTGAACACGTTTCGTTTGCAAAATCCCGTATTCAAAGTTCTTTTGTCAAGTGCTTTTGTAAAATGGGTTCCTATGTTTTCAACTAAAGCTTCTATAAATATTTCTGTATTTTTCTAAAATGTTTATTTTAAAGCACTTGCTGTTACAGAATGCATGCTTGTTTTCATTTTTATTAGGGTATTCAAAATGAACTTAACATGATTATGGTGCAAAAAGTTCACAAAAAAACACTTAAATTTGATAATAATAATAATAATACAAATTTTAATGCCCAACAAGAGAGCAAAACGAAAAGCAAGGGTTCCGTGAGGGACCACTAACTGCATTCCGTATTTTAACGTGACAAAACGACAAATATGCTAAAACAGAAAACACCAGTTCTCCAGTTCTCAAGTCCACAAAGTTATAAATTAATTGCTGAACTCAGGTAGAAGAAGGAAAGCTTAGACAACAGCCATTGAGCATCTGTCGAAAAGTGCTCAACGACGAGGCCAAGACAATGCTGTCGCTCAGAGAGTACCAATAAGGCACCACTCAGTGCAAAGATGATTTTCTATAATTAAGTGAAAATTTAGGGAGAACTAATTTAAAACGATTACCACGCGTATGTGACTCCGTATTAATTTCGAAAAACGGTAGGTAGATTGGTAACAAGTGGTTAAGATTCTTGTACGTGAAATATAAAGTCGGCCTTCAAACGTTCACAGTACTGCATACCGCGCAAAACCTGAAAGTTCTTCGTAAATATCCTCTGAACCGACTCAACCTTATCAATGTCCTTTAACAGTTTGGAGACCAGACCTAGCTTGCATATTCAAGAAGAGGACGGACGTTGACCTTAAAGGAGTCAAACTTTAGTGTTCGAATTTCCAAAGTAAAAGCAACGTTGAACAATTTCAGAACTACGATTTGCCATTGATATGGTATAGTCACACCAAACTCCCAGATCTTCGAAACAGTTTTGAGCATCTTGGAGACCAGTGTCACCAATTTTACCCAAAGAGAAGTACTGTCACTTGTTAACAGACAGAAAGTTGCCAATCAATAGACCATTTGTGCACCTTGAAGTAGCCTACAATCAGCTTCCAAAACTTCTCCTAATTTACATTGGAATCAGTGCAAGTCAGGTCATTCAGAAACAGGACAAACAGCAATGGCCCAAGACGGAACCCTGGGGTACCCCACTCAAAACATCCTTGAAATCTCATAAAACTCTGTCAATATGGTAATAACACATTGGGTACGACCGGAAATGAATGCTTCAATCCAATTACGTAGTTTACCGTCAAAACCATCAAATTTTAACTTAAATGGCAGTTTGGAATGAACCACTGATTCGAATGCTCGTATTCCACTGATTCGTATTTGAGTGCCTCGGTCCAGTTATCAAGTGCCAGTAAAAGTTGATGAACCGCAGATCGACCTGGCAAGAAGCCAAACTGGTCATTACGTACAATATTGTAGCGGTTTATGTGGCCCATCATTTGCTTACGGATTAAAGTTTCCCTTAATTTACAGGGCACTGCAGTCAGTGAAATCGGCCTATAGTTTGTAGGGTCAGCAGAGTTCCCCTTTTTATAAACTGGTACAATATTAGCTGTTGACCAACAAATTGGTAGAGCCCCGGAAAAGAAAGAGCGAGAGAGTGTATTTCAGTGGTATTGCACACCGTTTGCCAATTTGTCTATAAAGAAAGCAGAAAATTGTCCTATTCGATCGAGTGGCTGGGCCTAAATGCAGCCAAGGCATTCTCAATGACAACCAGTGATGTTTCAGAAGTATAGAGAGCTTACATGCACCCAAAACGTCAAATAAGTTATTTTTTAGAATACTTTTTGAACCATAATTACTCGTAAGTTGATTTTGAACAGCCTTTGATGTCTGATTCGCAAGAAAAATGTGAACTCAATGTCTACTTTTTTCCAAAGAAAACCCAAAGTATCACGTTTTTCCTTTGTTTTTTTTTTTTGGGAAAAAAGAATCTCACTCGTTGTCAAAAATGTTGTTCTTCCCCTGCCTCGCATGCAAGGAGTAGGGGAATCAATGGGTCGTGCACACGTCAGTCTGAAAGCCAGTAGAGATGCACCGATGTTGATATCGGTCATTGGAGTACCAGTATTGGTTTTAGGCAGCAGATGTTATAACATCGGAAATCCACAATTTTATTAAATAATTTTGTGACAGATTTGCCTACTTTTGTGGGTGCTGCGTTTTAGGCCGACTTAAATTTTAAATTTATTTGCGAAGTCCTCTAATTTTTTTTGACTCTAGAAAAATGTAACTTAGTACCACTTTACTTTCTTAAACATCGGGCCACTAGCCTACACATCGAAATTGTATTATCGGTCGATGTATTTTCTCAACATCGGAATGGGTATCCTTAAGGCTTTTACTGTTTAGTTTCAGTAGTGAAAGTATGATCGATTTTTATTTTTCAATTGCTGTGTTTTGAGCACATCTAGTCTAAATAGTAAATAGGCAAAAAAAAATATTAATGTGCCCAAACTTGGGGAGAGGCGGAGGTAAATTTTTCAAATTATTAAAACACAACATTTAATAATGATTATAATTTGTTTAATCTCATGAAATCTTTATAACGTTTCAAAGTGATTGACCGACCCCATATTTTGTTTTTACTTTATAATCATATAACCCAACTAAATAGCCTCTTCAATTTTTTTTTCTTATAGAACTTTGTAAGTGCCGTTTTTTCATCAGTTACACACAAATATTTCAAAATTTACACAAAGTTCGCCCACTTTCACAAATTCGAGAATCACCTTATCTCGCGAATTTTCAATGGCAAACAGCAGTCGGGCCGAGGGGTTTTTCCGGACTTCAACTACAACATCTTGGCTTTGGATAATGTCCCCGAGTAGGTAGAGAAACCGCTCCAAGGTTGAGTTCAGAATCTGCGTTGATGACATTTTACGAAAAGATTTCAGTGAAGTGTCATTGCTGGATTTAATAAACTGAGTTGTGCTAGTCTTCTTTTCTGTTGGTGTACAAAATATATGTTGGTAGTGATATGAGAATTATTTATTTTTTCTTTCAATCTGAGTGTGTGTCACTTGGTGATTTAGCAAAATCAACTATATGTTGCCATGCTTAATTACGTCAACAATCATTGAACATTTCATAAGCTATAATAGCTTATATTTTAAAGATAAGCACTTTCCATTTTCATAGAGCCATTATGTGTGCCGTTTCACTGCTGTAGAAGGTACATGATTCTTATCAGTTCCAACCTTGATTTTTTATCTTGTACTGTAGGAAAACTTATAAAGTGTGCGTCACTCAGTGATGTGTGTGAGTACCGTGTAACGTGCTGAAAACTTCTGTTAAGTGTACATTTGTTGTAGGTCGGTCCCACTGTGCAAAACTCGAGTATCTGAAGACTCGGAGGATATATCTCAAAATCACCGGCCTCCTGTTAGTCTGATAGAGCAACACAAGGCTTCAATTGATTCTTATCGGAATGATGAATCACGGCAATTAAACCCAAAGACGGATTGCAATAATGCTGGAGAAAAAAGGAGTTCTATGTATGAAAATGTTGAGTCACTTTATGCCAAGGTGAGTGTTACATGTATGAAGAATGTATTTTTAGTTAGCCCCGGCCTCTACCTACACTTCAATGCATATATCCATATTTAGAAACAAAAATTCATGAAAAATTCCCGATCTCAAAGTTCTATGAGCAAGCTTCTTGTAGTAAAGTGCGTTTTTTGGAACCTGTTTTTATTAAATAATTTGAGAATGACTGAAGCTGTTGCTCTGAAATTAGCATCATTGGAAAGCTCTCGAAAAAACAGTTCGAATGGTGTATTGGAACATCAAAAACATTCAATGTTTGGCTAAAACATTGCAAAAACCGAAATTTTACCAAAACAGTTAGCCGATACCGATGCCAACATCTGTATCGGCTGAGTCTTAATTTTTAGGTTGATTACTCAGGGTTTTGTGTGTACCATAATGCAGAAAGGATTTGAATATAAGAGTGTATACTATACGACAACTTCTATATAAGACAGACTGTAGTTTTCGATTTGCAAATAAAAACTTAATAATTAAAATTGTTGCAACTATAATGCAGATGACTGATTTTTATCCTAAGATTTGAACTCGACAAATTTTTGATTACATTTTCAAAATTATTAAAAAGTGAAGAGATGTTGAGGTAAGGTTAGCACCAATGATTAGCTATCGAAAAAAAGTTTAGAATCTGTACTGAAATGTAAAATTTGGTCAAATGGAGTTTAATCAGAATGTAAGGCTATGCAGCAGGTTTAATGGGACACGTCTGAATACAAATACTGTGTTACCAAACCAGATTTCTGAACTCAAATGTTTATAGATGTGCGCTGTATGTATCACTCCTCTACAAAGTAAAAATAGAAATGTGGCAATTAAGCAGAATAGTAATCTGTTGAATCAGAATGTCGAAGTGCAACCCTCAGGCTACCATGAAGCTTGGCTTTTTGCCCAGCCATAGACATGGTGCTACTATGAAGCAGTGTAAGTAATTTGTTTAAGTCTGCCTCAAAACCAAGTGCAGAGAAACTAGTGGTAGTTCTCCCACGATTTAGGGGTCTTATCATTAGTCAACTGCACCTGACACGTCTGAAGCACCTCATTTGCCATCCGCAATTTCATGTAACACAGATGGGGAATTGAGCTTCCAGCTTCTGTCCCTGACAATCTTGTGACAAGGGATGGAATATGAAGTGATAGTTACAGCATGGACACTTCCATGTCCTACGGACGTTTATGCATTTATTAGCACCTGATGTACAAAATGCTTACGGGTTGTAAGATAATCACCGTTTAGTAAACGACCACATCAACCTACTGTAAAAGACAAGCCTTCAAGAGGCTTGAACCATCGCAGTGTCCTCATGGATCTGTTATTGTTTTGTTACCCTGCTTGAAAATATTTATTTATTATTCATTTGTTTATGTATTTACCGTACACAAGGTACAATCTTAGAATAAAAAACAAATATAAGCAAAACTAAGTACAAGGGAAAAAATGAACCATCTTCTACTTTGAATATTCTGTATCAATAAATCACTAACATAACGCTCAAATTCAAACAAAAATATATTCAGTAGGTCTATTTTGCGAATTTTCGATAGGCATTATAGTCCGAGTGGTGTTATATTCTATCTTCTTCAGGCTTCCTTACTTGTACTTGTGTTTTACATTGCCACGAGTGCTTTTTTTTTTCAAAATGCGTGGAAACCGTTGCCCGCTGTATTTATCACACGTCACCTGCTCTGCGCTCGTATGGTTCCACTTGCTCCCAACTCTGTGCTAATGAGGAACTTGATGTTAGGGTTTGCGGCCCTTATAGATTCATGAGAGGTTTTCCGCTAGCCATAGTGTTGAATCGCCAGCGACTAAGTCCTCATAAATGTAGAGCCCTTTTACTACTATTAGACACTAGTAGAATAGTAGTTTGGTCCCAATCGATTTTGTGTACAGTATTCATGAAAAACTTTTGAAAAACACAAGCACTCGTGGCAATGCAAAACAGAAGCAAGTACAAGAAAGGACCCCTGAAGAAGATACCGAGACCCAAATATGGCACCTCTTGGACTATTAGGCCTATCGAAAATTCGCAAAATACTGTTATGTATTTTTGTTTGAATTTGAGCATTAGCCCTTAAGTTGTGATTTATTAAGTACAAGGGATGGGGAGGAACATAATACGAGAGACAATCATAGCCCCAGGGAACTGCAAAATAGGGCAGCTGATTGTCCTCAGTATCTTGCAAGACAACCATCGTGGGCACGCTTCCGCGAGTGATCTCAGGTCTGTTGGTGACCACACCATCCACCAAGCAGACCTTTAGCAGCAACTATGCTTCCAATTATTTTACAATTTTTTCACGTGACACTAAAAATTCAACACCTTTGCTCCCAAAGTTGCAAGGAACTTATGAGCGCCCAAACTCTTCCCAACTTGCTTTCTGAATTAGATAAAATAAGGCTGTTGGTCCGGAATGTATTTTGCCTTGGGTGCGTCAGCAATGTGGCAAATCCACTCTTACGCACCATTACCACTTCTGCTAGGGGAATGGAAGGAAGCTAATATTGTACCAATTCACAAAAGGGCACTTGAGTCTTGTGAACTAGGGTTGTGTTGTTGAATGCATTAAGTAAAACAATGTCAGCATTGAAATGATTCCCGAGTTTTATAGTGTTTGTTGTTTAATCTTGAGTCTTCTGCATAGTCATTTATGAATGTTCAGGTGCTTAGGTGTGCTCTGCAAGTTGTAAGGAAATAATGTGTTTGTTGATGCAAAAACATTTCGTGCATGGGACGTTAAGTATTTAGACTCACTGGAACAGTCAAATAAAAATTACTTAGGTCACCATAGAATCCAGTTTTCGTGATATTTCATTGTGTTGACCTGTCTTGTTTAGTTTCTGAATACTTTGTGGGAAAAATCTTTGTTAGAAGTGAGGGATCTATTGACGCTGTGGCTGTTAACCACCAGCAAGGGTCTACCTGTTGAAACGTAAATACATATGAAATGTAGTACCATATTTACCCGGTTATAATTGCCTACTCTGAAGCGCCCCTATATGAAATATTGGCACTTTCATTTGTCCCCATTTATAAGCGTCTACGTAAAATACGCAAAATTAAAAATTGGGCTATAGGTTAAACTGTACAAGTTTTTTTGCACGCTAAAAAAAGAGCCCATTTCTCAATAAGCCGAAATGTTCACCTACCATACTCATCACGCTGCAGTGATACGAATCACGTGAAAATCCAGTTGAAAAGCCCAATTTTCCCACTTTTCGCCATCCATCTCTTGCAATAATTCATGAAACTTGCAGCTCTTGGTTCAAGATTTCGGTTTTAATTGTTGATATTGGAATTTGAAATCAGCTAGTAATTAATTTGGGCCAATTTCGTTCTGCGTTTGAGCATCGCGTTGCTGATCGCTTACTCAGCTCTGATTTAGCGTGCTAGCAATGGCATTTTTCACGGAGACGAATGGTCGTGCACTGTTGGTTATTTACGGTACCTATTGTTAAACGTGCTAAAAGGTTTGCAGCATAAAGGTAGTATACAGTACAAAAAGAAAACATAGCTTTTATTTTACCTTCAATCACAAGACAACAAAAGTATTGAAATGCCAGCACTCTGGTATTACGGTACGCACTTAGTGAAGTTTTTTTTTACCTCCATGTAGAAGCGCCGTCTGCTCGAATTTTCTAATTGGGTAAATAAGGTACATGTATAATGTAAGTGAGGTAGTTCCTTACGGATCAGTGGTGGGGACAGCTGTTGCCTAGTCCTGGTGCTAGAGGAGCTGCTAGCAAATTCATCTGTGGAGTCTATAGGAAACTGCCCAGGACACTAATGGTAAAGGTCCTGCTCCTCATCTCGGCTGAAGTGTTTTATTTACGTATAACTTAACCAAGTAGCAAGGTCTTATTTGTGTGTAATAATATTTATTCAAGCATGCCATATTTTAATTTTTATTCTGTATTAGTTACTTAAAGGTTATTATTTGCATTTTCAGATTATGAAACCTAAAAAAATGGAGCCAGTAACGCCAAAGCCCCGTAAACTGATCATTGTTAGACACGGTGAAAGGGTAGATTTTACCTTTGGATCGTGGATTCCATTTTGCTTTGATAGTTCAGGTAGAACTTTGTAAAATGATCGTACGAATAATAAGTAAGTATTTTGGTTTAATAACAATCCTTTTGTTTTGTTCTGATTAGGTACTTACACCCGTCGTGATCTTAACATGCCAAAGACTGTTCCCTCTAGGAAAGGAGGGCCAGAGGATTTTTTTAAGGATTGTCCTCTAACTCAAGTTGGTCTTTTGCAAGCAACTCTTGTAGGTTTGTCAACTTCTGCCTTACTTTACCATTTGGATTTTTATATTGTCTCTTAGTGGTAGATACATCAATCGGCATCGGCCGATGGAATTGTTTATTTGCCTATGGCTGGGACGATGAATTTTTACTAAATAAGGCATATTGAGCCAAATGCATTTTTTTTATTGTATACCGTATTTTGTTTGATTTAATTTTGCATCCCATAATGGATATTAAAGTTCTTCCTAGCCATTTAATAGTACCAAGAAAGGTACTCCCTGCATGAATTTTAAATGTGGTTGCCACTAAATGTGCAGTGTGATGTATGTACATGGGACATACCTTGTGAGAAATAAAACCTACATTAAAATGTTAGCAGAGGCTTGTACAGCTCACTCCAATAGACTACGGTTGTTGCTAGTGGTAGAGAAAACAGTAGGGATCGACCGGATACCATTTTGCCGGATCCGGGTCGGTTCCGGATCTAGGTGCCAAATCCGGACCGGTACCGGATACCGGGTAATTCACACACAAAAACGAAATGAAGCCGTTTTATTTTTTCCCCTTATAAGTTGCAGCTATGGAGTTAATTTTCGCTTTGTTTCACATTATTTTCTTACATTAAACACGTATAAGTCTTACACTGTTATGAGTACCAGTATAGTATAATTGCATGTAGGCTACAGAACTGTTTTTGCAATGTTGCTAAATTCTGCAAATTTTTTTGAAACAAACAAAGCACTCATTAGGTTAAACAGTCAGAAAACATTTTTCTAGTTGAAGGATTTCTCATTGATTAGCCTACTGCTTCATTTCAAAAAATAATTAGCAAAATATTTGTGAAACCAGTATGTAGTCCACTTATTTACTTTAGATTAAAATTATTGAATTTTGGTTGCATTTTAAAAACAAAATCAAAATCACAACAGGTCTTTTATTTACAGCTTTAAATTGCTTCCGTTCCGTTTTGTATTGCCCAAAATATTAAAAGGACGAAAAGAAAAAAAAAAAAAAAAAAACAAACCAACATAAAAAAAACCTGAATTTTTTTTTCATTTTATGAACAAAACTGTCTCAACTCTTGCAGCATGGAAGTCATCTTTGGTTTATCTTGCTAGTTTTTGATGTCGTCATTAAACAGTCTTACTTTTCGAATTTAACCCCTTGGCGTCCAAACCGCGATTTATCGCCACTTCAAAACCGTTTCTAAAAATCCCGACGCACTCTCGATTCAAAGCCCCGTTTGTAAAGAAAAACCGCCATTGCATACAACGGAGGTGTTATTCCGACTGACTCAGGTACACGTACTTTGGCACGCCTAGTTTGGATTAATTTAATTTAATATCATCTTTTAACTACCTTAATTGATGTTTTTGTTGGCCGTGACGTGAAATTGCTTTTGTTTGTTAAAACTAGACCTTGGTTCAAGCTGTCCACGCAACAAACGGCTGCCAATGGGATTCCCCGATTGGCACGTGTATAGCACGTGTTCACTATCGTGACGGGGGCCAGTTGCAAGTGACGTCACGCGAAGCGAATCAAGGTCACAGCCATTGAAGCTAGCATGTGTGCGTCTATTTGCGGACAGCCGGTAGAGAGTGGGAGCGTGATGGCGGCCGTAAACTATCACCGATAGCGAATATAAACTAGGAACAAAGCAACTTTAAAACTACGGTATTAAAAACTTTAAAAAAGATTCGGAAGCCGTAAACAACGCTGTAATGGAAGAATAACCAGAGGACCATCGTTTCAAGGTATCCCACGTACTGCAATGGAAGACGAATATTTTCGTATTTTACGGAGTCGAACTTCAATTTTTTTTTTTTTTAGTTATGAAAACCTAATACGATTATCCCAAGTATATTTTTGTGCGCTAATTTACACTGTAATTATTACATCTGCAATTTTTGATATGCGTAGATCGCTTAGTTATTTTACGTCAATTTATTTTACCGAGGCATGCAACATGTTTACGGCGACATGTTTTGGTTGTGTTGCAACCGGTATCCGGCTCAATATAATGGCCGGATCCGGATATAGTTAGTGCCTGGGGTACATCAAGAGGATCGTGCTGTAGTCGGTAGTGATGCGTTAAGTGTGTTTCGCCCTTGTCACTTGAGTGATTATACGAGATTTCAGTATTTTACTGTATTTGTTCTGCTAAGATTGGTATCATCAGTAAGGCTGCACCGAACACATTATTTAACTGAACCAAACCAAACCAATCAACCTGTAAAACAAGATTTTATACAACTTGGTTCACAAAATTCCTATTACCAAAGTTTCTCAACGAATACTGTTTTCTTCAAAAGGACTTGTAAGTGAACAAATGTGAAACTTAGGTTTGAGCCGAAAGAAATCTGTGTCTTTACATTTTCCCTCATAACTTCTGAACGGTAAGAGCTATGAACTTGTGGTTTGGACCATTAGCCAACTGGTGAAAAACCCTCAAACATGTGTATTCAAACATCAAAATCCGTCAACTAGAAGTGGATGTGTGTTCAGGTTGGTTATTTTCTTTTAAAACGCTGAACACTGAACCGAACACTTTTCTCTCCGACCATGTTCGGTATACCTTAAGTGTTACCTTTTTCTAGCAAAATCGTAAGTCGTCATTTTCTATTGCTACATGTGGAATCAATCTGTAGTTGTTGGGCTTAAGTCTGAATGCATGAGAAAGCTCCTTTAGTGATGGCACTGAGTTGCCTACAAACTGTGAGCTAGTGAAAAAAAAAAAGTGGTAAGCCCACTATAGTTGCGGTGAGCATGGCGTATCATTGCCTCCCATCAATATTTTGCAAGAAGCAGCCCACTATAGTTATGAACGAAGCTGATGCTACAAAGTACAAACCTACACTAATGCCGAGTTTTCAAAATAAATTCCTAACCAATTGCCGCAGCCACAGATGGTTTTTTAAGTTCCTTCTTCCATGGCAGGTTACTTAAACAGAAGGGTAAACTGTTGTCCATTGTCTTGCCCCCCCCCCTAAAATCGAGGGGGAGGGGGAATCTGCTTCAAGCACTATGAAACAATGCCTTAGTGAAAAATTGAGTCCTTTGCTTGCCTTTTGCAGTTCAGTTAGCAGTGATACAGTAGTGCTTTAAACTCAATTGACTGATCCGTCATCAGCGGTGGCTTATAAGCATACAGACCTGCTTTCTGTAATTGTAGAATTTTGTAAAATTCCCAGGATCTCCTCTTTTGTTTACTTTTTAATTTCTATCAAATAGTTAAAGTGTGGGTTACTACACAATTTCAGTGAATCAAACTTAATGAATGTGCCAGAATTAAAGGTTTATTTTCCACAGAATTGGGTATCTTTTGTCAAGTATACCAGGTTAGTCCTTGTAAACACTTATTTCGTTTACACTTTCTTTCTTTACAGGTCAAGCTCTTGTAGAACATAGCATTCCGTTGACGCACGTTTACTGCTCTCCTTCTCTACGTTGTGTGCAGACGTGCACCAACATTCTAGCAGGGATGGGCCTTCTCCACATACCTATTTGTATCGAACCTGGTCTCTTTGAATGGTTGGCTTGGTATCAAGATGGAATGCCCACTTGGATGTCTCTGCAGGTAAGCATTCAATTGTTTTTATTACTGTTTATCTTTATACCAACCAGCAACAACCTAGGTTTTCTACCAATGGTTACACAGAAAAAATGTTGCATACTTTTAGGTGCATTGGGTTAGAGCTGTGTTCAGTAATTTTCCTTAAAAATCAGTTTAATCGCCATCCCCCTTCATCCAGTAGACATTTTCAGAATTTCAAACATGCCAAGCACAGCGTGCATCTTTCAAACTGGTCTGGTCAACTTCTGTTCAAATATTCCAAAAATACTTGTAATTTGTTTCAGGACCTGGTTGACGCTGGCTACAACATTGAAATGAACTATCGCCCATACATCACGCAAGAAGAGCTATTTGACAGGCGAGAGTCAAGCGAACAGTATTATATGAGAAGTTATTACGTGTCACAAAGTGTTATAAAGAGTACTGCTGATAAAGGTAATGGTATCCTGCATTAATAACTTGCTAATTTACAAAAAAAAATGCACAATCTCAAACTAACAAACACTACTGGTATCCGGCGAATTTTCAACAGCTTGGAAGTATTTTTTTTTTTACATCCTCTTCTTCAGGCCACTCGTGAACAAGTTTTTCTTTGGTTTACATCACTACCATTGCGCTCGGAATTCATAACTGGCCGCGCTTGCAGCCTGCCTCGTGTATTATTTGTCAGTCCGCTGTTTCCAGTCAAGCTCACTCACCAATCGTCGCGTACCAGATACCTGATCGAGGGGGCCAATGGGACCTGTATATTCATAAGTTGTCGAAAATTTGCCTGATACCAGTGGTGTTCGATTGTTTGAGATTGTGTATATTCTAGTGACTTTCCCGTGATTAATATGAATTCTCAACGTCAAGTTCATCGGTTCTGTATTTTTAAAGATTATCTTGTTTGGAAAACACTGAAAAAAATTTGACAAAATTGACCATAAGTAGTTGGTCGGCATTGTACTGCCTGCGGATGTTTTTTAAACCGATTATCTGCTATATTTAACAATCCGATCCGGTCTTTGTTATACTGTAAGGAATACAAAACGGAATGAAAGCAAAAAAAAGGAACAAAACCAAGGAAAAAAAAGCTGTAAATAAAAGAACTGTTGTATATTTAATTTTTTTTTAACGCAACCAAATTTTAATCTAAAATAAATGCATAAACTACATACTGGTTTCACAAATATTGCAAAATTTTGCAAATTATTTTTCGAAATGAAGTAGTAGGCTGATCAACGAGAAATCCTTCAACTAGAAAAAATTTTTTGGATTGATTAACATAATGAAGCTTTGTTTGTTTGAATCTTAAAAAATTTGCAAAGTAGCCTACATGCAATTATACTATACTGGTACTCTTCATAGTGTTAGACTTAAGTGTTTAATGTAAGAAAGTAATGTGAAACAAAGCGAAAATTAACACCATAGCTGGAACTCATAAGGGGAAAAAATAAACAACTTTTATTTCGTTTTTGTGTGTGAAGTATCCGGTACCAGTCCGGCACTGACATCAAAACGGTATCCGGCCGATCCCTACTAATTTGTGCTCAAAACGTTAATTCACTCTAAGAAGCTTCACTAGTTGTCCGCTGGGTGACGTCACTGCTTATTACTCAGCAAGTACTGCCACCCATCGCCCATAATCGTTGAGCACCCGACCAAGCAGGTCAAGTTTTTGCTCTTACTAAAATTGGCATCTCAAACCTTCGAAAATTCTCACGCAAACGATGAATTGTGCTCTCACTGTTTAACCCCCAGTAATAGGCATTCAAGTGTGGAACCTAACAAACCCCTGCTGTAGAATTATGCAGACACTGTATGAAAAAACATAAGGCTGGCAGTTTAGTGGGCACCTTCATAATTAATACTATGCATTAAGAATGCAGTTATCCTATGTCCATTTTAGCTAAGGGTTTGACTCGACCTTCCTCCTTTTGGAGAAAGTCTGAGCTTAACTAAAGGGAAGTACGGTATTTTCAGATGAAGTGAAAACTAGTATGTAGAACCACACCAGTGATCTTCCTGCCAAGTTTATTTGTCACACTTCATTGTAAGAAAGTTATTGTTCCAATTCCTTCAATGGTGTTGCATGGCCACAAGCTTTTGATACTTTAGCATTTTCACAATTGTTGAAAATTGAGTCTTTGTGCCCTGACCAGCAATAGTTGGATTTTAATCAAGTTGTGTCGCAAATCTTCTTTACTTGCATGTTTTGCAGGGGTCAATGGTCAATCTTAGTCTTTTGTGTCTAATCTTACATAGGTAGGCATTACCTATTGTATTGTAATTTTATTTCCGGTTCCTGCCTCAAGAACCTTCTTGAACTTTCAGTTACCCGTAATACCTTCGTTATTTTGTGTTTGTCAGGGGTTACCAAATCATATTTAAGCAACGGAGGCAGCTTACAAAATCAGTCAGCCTTCGGGCCAGACAAGTGGCTGGTCCTTTCAACACCTGCTAAGTCTCCTAGTTAGACCTTTAGTAGACTCAATATTGGTTAGGCCCCTTTAGGCTAAACGTTTCCTAACCCTAACTTAAGCCCAAAGTTTGCCAGCTTTAAGAGTTTTGCGTCAGTCTAATTTGCTTGCTCTCCCACTTTATTTTTCGTCCAGTGTGTGAAGATCATCGATTTCAGCGGACTACTGACTAGCTGCTCTCACCCACAGAGATATCTAGGCATACTTTTACCTGTTTGGGCTCATCGGCGGAGAATATTCGTTGGATGAGAGCAAAGACTTCTTGCTGGGGGTAATTTAAAAGCGTAAAACTGGACTGGCTTCAGCCAGCTAAAAGGCAAAAAGTACTGCTTGTTTGGGGTGCCATTCTACTATGTTGAGACATATGGAGGTCTGTTAATGGCAGTTGAACACTTGAAATTAAGCTGTCCTCACTGTTAGAACTATATTTAATATAGCATGGATTTATGCTTTGCTGTGAATATGTTTTTACCTCTTTGTTGGTCTATCACTGTAATGTTTTTTTTTATATTTCAGGTGGCAATATACTGTTGGTTGGCCATGCTGCCACTTTAGACACGTGCAGTAGACAGCTGTGTGGCAAGGAGCCACGTGGGTCAGGAGAAATGGCGCGATTAGTTCACAAGATTCCTTATTGTAGTGTTAGTATGGCAGAAGAGGCCTCGGCTGGAAATTGGACACTTGTTGGCACTCCGTTTCCTCCAATCACTCATGCGAATAACCTTCGTTTCGATTGGAAGGTTTTAACGAGCTGAACTTTATATTTGTAGTGTGCTTATAATTTAGTGTGAAATTTAACAATAGACTTTATTGATGACTATTTGTAGTCTTCGCAAACACGTCTTACTGGAAGTTGAAATGTTGTTATACATTTTTTTTTTCTCATTTGATACTTGTAAAATTAATTTATGGACGACCTCCAGTAAACTAGTCGAACACTATGTGAAGAATGTACAATTAACGCCAGCTGCATAAAATATGTTTGCTGAACATACGGCAAACTGTTCTGTTTGGTTTACCCTATTTTTTTGTGTTAGGGTGTAAATAATTTAAATGCGTGGTTTATTTTTGTATGTAAGATATGAAAGGTGTAAATAGAAGGAAAAGCATCTCTCCAGTTAACCTCTTCCATACTACGACGTGCTGCTACGTTAAAATAAAAAAAAACAACGATCATCTTTGGGAGTGAGGCGAGTAAATCGTAGCCGACTTGTGTTTTTTAACAAGGAAGCCCTTTGTGGCAGTATGTCTAGATTGGAAAGGGTTAATACAGTTTAACTAAGCCTACTTAAACATTTCTCCAGTATGTTAGTAACCTATGCACTATATATATATAGTAGGAATGTGGAATATTCAAGCTGAGCCAAGTATGCAACTCTGCTCGTTTCACGGCCATAGTTGGAAAACTTGAATCCGGTGAAAGTGTGATAACTTAGCAATTTTTGACAATCCAAATTCGTTGTCTGCGAGAGCGAGCTTTCCAGTGGTGTAAAATAAAAGCCACTAGGCCACACAAATAAAAATAAATGTTTCTCAGTCACCGCCCACATTCTAGAAAATGTCCCTCATTTTGGATTTTTCCAGCTTTCAATAAAAAAAATTAAGGTTCATCGCACGTTGTCAATTTCGTCTTCTTGAACGAAGATCTTGAGGCAAATTGCTGTGATCAACGAGGTCCCATTTAACCTTCTAGACTAGTCTTAAGCTTTAAAGTACAAATGCAAGTTATTGACTTTAAGGACCTAGAGGGCATTTTTGTGTTCGTAAGAAAAATATCCGCATGCCTCATCCGAGTCATCTTCTGTGGGATATTATTTCCCTGAGCAACATTTCATTTACTTTGTGAGGCCTTAGGTAAAGCTGTTAAATTATTAAACTTGAAAACCATACCATGGGGACAAACTGACCCACAAAGCCCATTAAGAAGCGTTTTAGTTGTTATTGTAACATGTTAAAAATTTGCAAACAAACTACGTCCACTAATACTCAAACTCGGCTCGATACTCTACTCTTCTGTTGCAAACTAATAATTTCACTTCGAGTCGAGCCGAGTTCGAGTATTAGTGGACGTAGTATTAATCTATCACGCCCCTACTGTATAGTATTCATTGCTTGAACAATAAGAAGTACTTTTACCCATTCAAACCAAATTTTCCAATCGTGTAAAATAAATTGATTATACAGTAGAATCTTCATTATCCAAACTAATTGGGACCGAAGGGTGTTCTCAGATAATAAAAAATTCAATTTACATGCAAAAGAAAAGATTTTCTACAAACCGCACATTTCTGAACATTTTGTAAAAATGGGAGTTTGGATATCAGGGTGTCTGGATAATCAAAGTTTTACTGTACTATTTTATTTTCCGTTGCAGTAATTTTGGTTACGAAAACTATTTTCACTCGAAAAGTGAAATTGTAATTGGAAAAAATAGAAACACGATGGAGAGGTGTTCTGAAGTTGAACAAGGATTTCCAAAAACGATTCGCCAAAATTATTTGCGTTTCTGTTTTTTTTTTTAAGATGCTTTAACTAAAGTACAATAATTGTATCTTGTCAAGAATGTAATTATGAATTGCACGATTTGTAACTATTTACGTATAAAGAATTATTTATATTATGCATTGTTGTTCTTTAATATACCTTACTTGAGGTACCAGTTTGTGCTCAGAAAGACTACATATTTTCTAAATGCTGTTAGAACCCACTGACAGCAGAACATATTTTGGGAATACTCTCTTCACCCCCCCCCCCTCTTTCGGTCAACTGGAAAAGTAGCACAAGGAGAGACAAAATGTTCAAAGCTGTAGAATACTACACCTCTTGTCACGTGATAGAAATGGACTTCACTTTCAAAGTTCCATCTCGCATTTCTGTTCTTTAATATGAAGAGGATGAATCGATTCTCATGCAAATTCACATGCTGACTTCGTATTTCTTAATACGGGGTGGCCCATAAAAAACGCAACTACAAAATTTTTTTAAGTACAAATTTATCCATATTGGTTACCAAACAGTAGCTTTACTGGTTTGTTTCGTATTTTTCATGATAATAATTAATAAATAATTTGTTGCGGGAGCAACTGGTCTGACAGGGATCGCAGATTTCGGGTCACTTCTGCTTCCAAGTTTTTTTCCATTAACCAATTTTTGGACGCTAAATGTAATGGTGAAAACCGTTTGTCTTTATCTGGTACCGTTCCAAAGATGATGGGCTCACTTGTCCGCCACTTCTGCTTCATACTTTCAGGTTTTTCTTATGCCTTTTAACTAACTATTGGATGGTGAAAAGAGTGTCTCTCCGTTTGTGGACCAGTTCCGCAGATGATGGGCTCACTCAGCCACTTTGGCACTTGTGGCAGGGCCAGATTTAAGCTCTTTCCGCCT
>JAHWFP010008919.1:34783-49375 GCA_023313725.1 Lithobius niger
CCCCCCCCCTCTCAATTTGTATGTTCGTTTGCGATCCATGGAAACTGGTAGGGATAAATAATGCTCCGTTACTAGGGCCTTGTCCCCACCCCCTTCCCCTGGTTTTGGTAAGGAACGCCGCTTAGTTGCACTGGCTCATGGCTACTCATTTTATTTCGCTACTACGATCAGCTCATGACAACCAACCGAACAGAAAGTGTCCATGCAATGAAAAGTTCGTAAACAACATCACTACATTTTAAATAAAAAGTCAATAGACCCTAGTCATGTATAGCACCGATCCTGTACTCAATCAGTACTGAGACGACATTGAGTTGATGAAGATAAAATGTTGAATTGTTAAATCCTGAATAATTCGCAGATATTTGAAAACTGACAGGATGCGGTATTTCGTAACGTTTTTAGTCTGGTCTCAGGTAAGCTTCATTCTAACAATAGATGGCGCCAGCATTTAGTTCATAAATTTTTCCACAAAATTCGCACTAGCTTTTTTCACGTACAATTGTGTTAAAGCCGTCATGCCGCCCTTAAAAAAAGTACCGCTATAGGCCCGGGCCTCTCGAGCCTACTTATAAATCCAGCCCTGACTCGTGGGCTATTTCCACTTCACATTTCCAGAGTACTTATTATTATTAGCAGTAGTGGTCGCAATTACCGGGTATTTCATTAAACGTTTAACCTGTTTTTTTTAACGTTCGGTTACCGTGTAATCGATTTTTAACAATGTTTACGTAACTATTGTTTAAAAAAAATTGTTTAGTAATAAACATGATTAAACTAATTATAGTGAGAGTCGATTAGTTTTCCCTTGCGAATACAGCGATCGATATGGCTACTAATTGTCTAACACGTGTGAATAATTACTCCTAAGAATACAATTCTAACACCCAAATGATTTCTTGGCCGCGGTTCCACGACGGGTGTGCAACCGTAAAACCAGCGGTCGCTTGCATGTCTAGCTTTTTTGCATCAATCCCCCATACATGTTTTGATCAACTGCGTCGGATGGCATGGCGGCGCGCACCTCTCAATTAAAGACGAACCCACTACGATTCTTCAAGTTGAACTGAGTCAACATTATTCAGCACCGTATTACGAAACGGGAAGCCTCCAAACCGTTTAGTCTCGGCGTTTTGAACATTTCATTTATCCAACTGCCACGTTGTACGACTGATAAGGATGAACTATCTAGATAGCACAGTCATTGCCCAAAAAGTAGTTTTATGAATTTGCGCGGGGGGGCCCCCCCCCCCCGACAACAACAAAAATGTCATACAGTAGAAGTTGTTTTAAATATTTCTCTTCCCCCTCCAAAAAAAAAATACTAAGCATCAAAGTCATGAACGATTGACGAAACAAGTAGCCTAAGTCTACGCTAATTTCACATGCCGACATGACTATACAAGCTTGTTATCCAGTTCGTACGAATCTAGATCAGAAGAGCCGTGTGCCTACGTCAGTGATCTGTGCTGTAATTTGCCAGCCATTGGTCGGTTGATGGTGACATCAGACGCTGACGAAGGCTACATAGTTCCCAGTAATTGGTCGTGGATGGATGACGTCAGTCGGCTGAAGAAAAAATAACGAACCTCGTACGTTTGCTGTGAACAATAATTTTGATTATTTCTAGTGTACGATTTCCCCGGCGGAATCTATCCATTTTCGAACTTAGACCTAGAAATGTGCCACGGAATCTGTGTGCACAATTTGACAGACATCCGATAATTCGTTAAAACGCTACAACACACAGACAAATCATTCGCATAAGAGTCTAATCGACTCTAATAAACGCAGACCATTGTTTAATATATCGTTGGTTTAATTGGTCACAGCAAGTAAAAACATGTATGCTTTACAACAATAAGCAAATAAATAGATAAATAAATAGATAAATAAATAGATAAATAAATAGATTATTCAGCGGCCGGCATTGTTGGGTGTTTTCCAGTAAGATGATTTTTCATGGATCCAGTTGATCCGCACAATTCGCATTTAATAGTATCAGCAGACACTTTTGTAAAGTGCTTCCAAACATCTGATCTTGGAGATATTTTAGGAAAAATATTACCCGACTTGCGCACATGGTGAAAGAGACGGAGCTATGACGATCGTGATTGACAGCTCAGGTGAAAGCATGCGCGTAAAATACTCCGGGCTACTTGGACAATGGACGAGTCTACTTTAGGAGTTTGGCCGCCGGTAATGGGGGAGTGAAGGTCAAGTTTTAACTACGGCAAGTCGTGGTGCGTGTTCATCGCATCTGTGTTGGTCTTTAAATAGATTACGTTTACTCGAACACGGAAATTAAAATCAGTTTAACCGAACTTCCTACGGTTATCGGTTACACGTTTAACCGCTGCAACCACTAATTAGTAGTAGTAGTAGTAGCTCTGTAATAAAGGGCATAGTTGGCAAAACTGAAAAATAACTTGGCAATCTTCTTTGCTAGTAGCCCTTTTTTTCTATTATCCTATCACCACCGGGATTTAAAAATTCGTTTCAGCTGGTTAATGTAGAAATGTAAATTTCTTTATGCTGTGAAAACTGCAGTACCTGTCAATTTTTGCATTATTGTCTCAATGATGCTGCTTGATGCTTGAGACTTGAATAGCTGCCTTAGTTGCCCTACCGCGCATGCGCGGCCCTCCCTATAAAGGGTGCGTGCTCGGGGAGCTCATCATCTCTTTGTATTAAGCTTTCGCGTTATCGACGGCAAGCTGCCCATTGTTTTTCTCCTTTCGCTCATCCCCTCATCGGGCCACCTTTTCCAATTTAACCACCTTTCCCGTTACGACGACCGCTACACAACTGGCCCCATACAGTGCGTGCATGTCGCCAACAGCTTTGATGCCTCTTTCCGTTCCACCAACAGCCCACGACTTCTCATCCCCTCCTTTTCGGTGGACTCCTTTCGGTCACCTCCAGAAGATGACTTCTACCCTTTCGGTCAACATGTTTCCGTTCCTCCCAACCGCGATGACCGCTACACGCCCAACTCCACACGGACTGCAAGTCAACGGCTTGGTGCCTGTTCACGTCTCGTCCCGTCTTTCGGCCAGGCCTCTCTTCTGCCACATCCGTCAACACCTGCCTTCACAGTTATCATGCCGCCCTTTTCCTCTCCAACCTCACCGACTACTACACGACCGACTAAACAAGGTGCGCGCAGGTCGCCATCAGCTTCGACATCATCTCTCGAAGACACCCGATAACGTCTCTTCATACCCGCCGTTCTTCCTGGCTGCGACGACCACTACATGACCGGCTCCACACGGTGCGTGCATGTCATCAACAACTTTGACGTCTCGTCCCTTCACCTTTTGGGACTCCTTTCGGCCATCTCCCCTCGACACCAACTGACTTTTCGGTCATCAGGCCCACCTTTTTCCTGACCGCGACGACCACTCCACAATCGGCCACACACGGGCCACACATGTCTCCCATTACACACCCACGTCGCCTTGTCTCCAATTGATCTCCTTTCGGTCATCTCCAAACACACCTGCTGCTCTTTCCGTCATCATGCCTGCCGTTCCTCTTCACCACAACCTCTACACGACCTGCTCCACACGGGACACGCATGTCGTCGTTGGCCTTAAAGCTTCTTCCCATCCCACCCACAGACCACGGCATCTCCCCATCCTGTCGATAGGGGCTTCTCTGCCGCTCCCACTCAACTTCAGCCGCCAGTCCTCATCCTCTGACCATCACTTCCATCCACAACAATTTCTTCTCACCTAGTCATAGTCGAATCATGCTGGTCGCTAACGCTTTCGGCCATCAACTGGCCTCGGCTCCACCCGCCACCCTTTCGGTCATCCCCATCACCCTATCTCTTCTTCCCAATTGAAGTCGGAGTGACAAGTCTGTTCGCCACGACGCCGGTTTTTTTTCCGACAAGCTGAAGACCCTTCCACTGCTGGGTCCCACGGTCGGGACTCTCCGTTTTCATCCCAGTTCGCCACAACGGAGCCCTTTCGGTCAACGCCTCACACCAACATGTCGACCTCTCCTCTTTCGGTCTTCATGGAAACCACATCTACCCACCGACCGCTGTCAACATCCATCAATCGTCCACTAACCCGGATCTGAACGTCACTTAAAAAAAAGCTGTCTCCACATCATTCTGCCTTTTCATTACCAAGCTCAGCACGGCGTACCCTACAAGCAATCTGATCTCTTCTCGCACTACCCGGTCGACCACACCTCTCAAGAGTTTCCCCACTACTACCAGAAGTCGGCTGCCAAGTATCTTTCTCTTAACCGCTGCTGGCCTTCTACCTCGAAAGCCACTCCACACCCATCTAAGCCGGCTGTCATTCTTCGACCATCCGCACACTCTTCAAGCTCTGGCCTTCCTCCACCTGCATGAGAGCGCCTCGCCTTTCGGTCATGGTCTCCCCACTACCATCTCTACTCCTTTCGGTCTCGCCCCCGTGACGTCACAATCCAAAACGAGGCTCTCTTCCGTTCCCGCCTCCCCGCGTTCCTTTGTACACTTTTCGGACGTTGTCTAGCACCCCACCGTTTCAGTTCTCTTCAACTGTGCTTCGTTATCATGGCGAAAACTGTAAACCCGTCGTTGCCCCCCCTAAAGGATCATATTCTGGTCGTTTGCCTTTAATCCAAGATCCAGGATCACGCAATTGCCCTGGTCTTAAAAATCCAAACAGGAAGGATCCCCATGTCACCGTGTGCTAGTACCATCATCAGTGCAACTTTTACCATAATCCATGTCTCATCTGCGTTCAAATTCCTTACGAAGATTGGAAGGTGATTTCTGCGCTCCAACTCTTCTCTGTAAAACGGAAAGAGCAAAAACAAAAGAACGTAAAAAACCAAGAACCCGTTTAAATCTCCTTCAAAGAAATCCTGGCCTCCGACCACAATTTCAAAGCTACCCTCTACTCCCGGAAACTCGGAAAATTCCTCTGCATCCGCAACACCAATATTCCAACAATCATGGGTGACGTCGCCAATTTCAACAGATTCGCCTGCAATAACACCCAACGAAACTCCAGAAGATCGACAGGAATTCCATGAACAAGATCACGAACAAGACGACCCCCTTCCTCAGGTTATCGATAATCAGTCATCCTCACAGGAAGTAAGCATTCCTCACTCTGATGAACACTGCTATTTAGTTCCCGCAACGCCTCACTCACCTAACAAGGATGAACCATACATCCCTTCACCTACGTTCCACTCTCGTTTACCACAGTCCTCATCAGACTCTTGACACGACGCAGCCCCCCCCCCCCCCCAGAAATCCTTCATTGGACTCGGCCAAGGACTATCATCCGTTCACCTCCGAATCGGACGAGCCTTTCCAGATTGACCAAAGAGAAATCCTTAAAACTATCAAATACAAACTTTAACTTATCATCCAAAATCCAACTGGATATCAACTGCCAACAGGTGAAACCAATTCTCCGTTCTTGGCAGAGGCGCATTACAAGCCAACGTAAACAAATTCAAGATCTCGAATCCATATCACCAATTCTCTAACTCTTTAACACGCTTTAAAAAAGAAGAGGTCATCATCTCTGCCACCACCACATCAAGGAATCGCTGAGCCAGAATCATTTATGACATGGTCTCCACCCCGTCTAAACTTGGAAAAATCCTGGAAACCTTCTTACAAACACCCCCCAGGTCCTTTTCATCTCCCAAGCCTACCCCAACCATTCGACCCACACATCAGGCTTTCGATCGTTCCGTCAAAACCCCTAACCTACATTGAGCCTCCTCTCGAAGACATCGTCTCCACCACACTCCCTGTCGACCACCTACAGGACCCTGTCTTAAACACATGGAAAAGCATCTCCGCAACAGCTCGTGACCACAATTTAAGAGCTTTCTCACTTTGGCAGTTTGACAACGACGCCATCTTCACCCCACTTCATCCGGATCTTTCTCCACTACCAGCTGCACCAACACTTGACATTCCTTGTTCCTTGTGCCGTAACAAAGCCAAGGGTTACCTCTACGGCCTCCACAACTCTTCCTCTCACCAGTAATCCCATCCACAACTCCTTTAAAAAAAAAAAAAAAAAAAAAACGCATACTTTTTCGGACATCACTCCCTCAAAATCTTTTACTTTAAAAAAACAAAAAACTTCTGGCTCAATCACCGTTTCTAATCAAAAAAAAAAGGTGAAATCATACACCCACTAAGACTCGACAACCATTGCCCATCCTCCTATGGTGAATAAAAAAATAAAAAAAGACAGGTACTGCACTTTACACAGCACAAAGAATATTTTGCAGGCCCAAAATGCAGCAAAAGTTTCTCCTCTGAGGGGGAAAAAACAGGAAAACGAATGCGTTTATTATTTTCATACGTTTGAAAAAATGTTGCAAAACTGGTGCAGGAAACCCAACACGGAGTCGGGCAACTTTGATAAAATAAGTTGTCAACTGCAGTTGCTTACCTTTCTAACAGAAAAATTTGGCAGAATTTTTAACTAGTTTTTGTTTTGATAAAAAGAACATTTTGCCAGCCCCCAGCCAGGCCAGCTAAAAGTGGTTTCTTTTGCTGTAATAGTGCATTACCTTAGGCCCACCCTGCCTCCCCTCTCAAGTCACCTTTTGACACAATTGAGAGAAAGTGATGACGAGCTCCCGAGCACGCACCCTTTATAGGAAGGTCCGCGCATGCGCGGTAGGGCAACTGAGGCAGCTATTCAAGTCTCAAGCATTAACCAGCATCATTGAGACAACGCAAAAATTGACAGGTCTGCACTTTTACAGCAAACGAAACCACTCTTAGCTGGCCTGGCTGGGGGCCGGCAAAATGTTCTTTTTATCAAAACAAAACTGGTTAAAAATTCTGCCAAATTTTTCTGTTAGAAAGGTAAGCAACTGCAGCTGATAACTTATTTTATCAAAGTTGCCCAACTCCGTGTTGGGTTTCCTGCACCAGTTTTGCAACATTTCTTCAAACATATGAAAATAATACAAATGCATTCGTTTTCCTGTTTTTTCCCCCTCAGAGGAGAAACTTTTGCTGCATTTACTGAAACGTGAGAGAGGAGGTCAATTCGAAATTTTATATTAAGTTCATAAAAAATGAATTTACACATAAAATGTATAAAAAAAAAATGCTACCCCAGACCCTTAACTGGATAATAATGTCAGATTCGTTTGACAAATTCACAAATAGAGTTGGCAAAATGGAGAGCTTTTCCTCCCTCCCCGGTCCGGTCTACTTTCCCCTTTATTTATGAAGTACAACCGCTACACACTCTTTCAGTCTTCTTAAAACTGTATAACTTTGTGGCAGGGGATTGTCGCAGCACAGACGTTTTGTGTGTGTGCTCCGGCTCATTCCTGTTTTGTTTGCTTTAGGAGTTTTGCAGCGGGGATCTGTGCTCCGTGTTTTGGCTTTTCTCTTTTGTGGTTGCTGGTTGTTTGTGTTGTGCGTTTTTCTTTTTTGGTTGGTTTATTTTGTAGCGTTTTAGATATGGCATCTTTGTGTTGCTACGCGATGACCGTGACGTCACGTGCGCCGCGAAAAATGGACTGCATCGGCTGGGAGTGGCTGTTGCATCTCAAAAAGCCGTGAGCGGCCCCCTGGTTGTTGGCTTCTACCGCGTACACTCAACATCAGCTGGTGTTGGGGCAGATTGCCTTGCCCCCATTGAAATACATTTTACTGGAAAGGGGGGGTGGTGGGAATGAGAGGATTTCAGAATTATCAATCTTAAGCCCGTGTCAGATGGCAGACTTTCACTCAAGACAATTTCCCTAAGGACAGAAGTGATTTTGCCCCACATTTTGTCGTGTCTGGAGTTGGTTGTCACACGGGCAGATTTCCTCCACTCCCCACTGCCCTCAGGATCAACAAACACTTCATATGACTTGTTGCTCTCTATGTCCCATTTCACCCCTTTTTCTGGAATGCGTGGTATGCGTTCACCATTGGTCTATCGGTCACGTGAAAAAAAGTTGGTACCCGGAGGGCTGGCAGCCTACCCTGGCCATCGGGTGTAGACGACTCTTTAATTACTCCCAACGTTTGTCGTCTGCCCCATGTCACACGAGCCAACTTACCGTCCGAACCGATTTTTAGTAGTGTTTTGAGTGAAAATTTTTCCGTCTGTCACGGGCTTTATATACCTTAGGGGGAAGATTGCAAACAAACAAATCTTTAAAGGGGCGGGATAATGATGATTTTGAATAAGACTTGATAATTACCGATTTTTCGGCACATTTACTTTGGTAAAATTCTAGCTCTTCCTCAAACCAGGCCATCTGCGAAGCAAGTCAGGGAGTGGAAAGTTAGAAAGTAGCAGACGGTTGGAGTAGAATTTTAACTGGTAGTGGTGCGTGCGCGTCTCACATCCGTAGCCTGATGAACAAAACCCGTTCAGAAGTTTTGGAAAATTTGCTAGTTTGAGGAAAAACTGGAATTTTGGTGTTGCGTACGTCATAGTAAGTCAACGTGACTCTTGATGTTGAACCATGCGATTTACACTATTGAGTTTAATTTTATTGTATTTAATATTTAATACTATTGATTTTAAACCCGTTATTGTTACACCCCATGGATTGTTTTTAAAACACTGTAGTCTAGGAGTGGTAGCTCCTAGGGATAGTCCGATATCAGTATCGGTATTTTTGCAATATCGGTATCGGACCACTATAAGGCTTCCGATACAGATATTTGTTATGCCAAGAAATGCAACCGTCTTCCCTGCAAAACGGACACCAAGCACGGCAAAAGCAACAACCAAGTGAGAAAAGCAAAGCCTTTGGCTCAGTTTGGAATGAAAATGTAGCATTTGATGGTTCTGGCGCTGTGAGTTTTACAACAACCAACAAAAATCTAACTGAGAAGATGAATGTACTGAAGACGTATGTAGAAATAAGAGTAAAAGTGCTGTTATTGCTGCACAGAACATTTTGGATCATCTCAACAGTTGGAACCCAAGCATAACCAGAAACCGAAGTTGCATTTTTTGTATGAAATTTAAACTTATAGTCGTGATTTGTTATTATTATTATCGGTATCGACATCTGTATCGTATCGTATCGGATCGAATTGGTTTACCCTTCATCGGTATCGTATCGGTAAAAAGTCATATCGGCCGATCCCTAGTAGCTCCTCCGCTTCACTCAAAAGACTCACAATTGACTCCAGTTAAATAACACCATATCACATTTATTGACAATAAACAAATGGTGTCCTGCACCATTCCAACCAACATGTTAACCAAACGACAGTTCTTTAAAGGGGAACCATCACACTCAAAATCAATAAATTGTGCACTATACGATACAGAATTCACTTAGACAACAGCAAACTATAACTACTGTTAATAAAATGTTAATTCACATTCAGTATAACTGTAAGCCTTCACCAAATTAATATCAACCTTTTACGTCAAGTGACACACCAATTAATATTCAGAACACTACATCAGTGGTTAACCAAGAGATTTCCCAGCGTGGAATCCCTTTTACCCTGGTTGAAACCAACGAATTTAAATTACTCGTTAGTTTTGCCTCAATGTGAAAAGTTAAAGGGAGAGTACCGACGCGAAATCACGTAGCAATATAGACCCGCGAGCCGAACCTGCGGATTGATACAGTGTCTTAATATCCGCCGGCTCGAAGACGCGTGACGTCAAGCATGCGCACGCTAAGGCCAACTGATATAGTACCTGCTTTCCTCGCAGCTTCAAACCCAGTTTGCCATGGCTCGCGCATTGCTAGCAAAAACGTAAACAAACCAATGTGGTAGAAAACCCCCACGATTCTGCGAATGTTGCAACGCTAATAATATTGGAACCTTGCCCAGTGTGTGGCTTACGGCCAAAGTTGTACGAATCTTCAGGAAGGGGAACACTTCAAACCCGGAAAACTATCGACCAATATCCCTAACAACAGTCCCTTGTAGGATTATGGAACATATCATTAGATAACATATGCTCGTCTTTGTTGAGAAACATCATCTAATAAATTCGATCAATTCGGCTTTATGCCTGGAAGATCAACGACGTTAGAACTTCTTAAATCACTTGACGTGTGGACTGAAACTCTTGACATCGGGTTGTCAACCGATGTCATTTTGTTTGATTTCAAAAAGGCATTAGACTCCGTGGTCCACCGAAAACTAGTAACAAAGCTAGAGTATGCAGGTTATGGGGGTAGACTTTTGACCTGGATCAAGGCATTCATGACGAACAGGACACAATATGTTGCTGTGGAAGACGGGTTATCGGCTACCCTGGGGATCATAAGTGGAGTAGCCTACCGCAGGGATCAGTCCTCGGCCCCCTTCTATTTATTCTTTACTGAAATGACCTGTCCCCCATCTCCAAATCATGTGAGCAAAGCAAGTTTGCTGATGACCTGCTTTGTCATACCCCAATTTTGAACAACGATAGCATATTTTCTATTGCAGGGTGAGATAAATGGAATCCTTGAGTGGTCGACTGTATGGCAATTTCCAATTGCACAAACACAATGTCAAACCTTTCATATTAGAAATTCAAACCCAAACCATACCTATTTTATTGATCATCTTAACCTACCAGCCGTATCTACAGCAAAGAGTTTGGGAATTGTGCTTTGCTCTACCCTCAAACAATCTCCACATTGCGATTATATCGTGAACTCTGCCCTTGGTCGACTCCACATCATAAGGCGTGTATTTGCCTCGGAAGAGACAAAGACCTTAGTCCACGCCTTTCGAGTTTATGTCAGACCGCTCTTGGAGCATGCTAGTTCAGTGTGGTCCCCACACTTGCTGGGAGACATTGACCACATCGAATCCATTCAGCGCCGTTTTACCCGCTCCTTGGCGGGTCTTCAAGGCCTTCCATCTAAACACGTCTGCAGCGTTTGAGACTGGAATCCCTAGAACTACGACGACTGAAAGCTGATCTATTTTTGGCTTTTAAGATTATTAGGGGTTTTCTCCCAATTGATGTCCTCTTCTTTGAACTCTTGAATGTGAAAAAAACAGGGGGCCACTGTTTTAAACTGGTAAAGCCTAAAACCCGGCTGGACGTTCGATCTTTCTTTGCGGTGAGAATTGTCAACCCGTGGAATGCGCTATCATCTAAATTAGTCCAGTCTCCCTCCCTTCGGACGTTCAGACATGGACTCGACGAGCTCGACCTAAGACCGTTTTTAAGGAGACCAGAGTTTTGTCTGCCCACATTACCTCCATCCCCCTAGAGAACTGTTTGTGGGACTGCGTCAGAGACCTCGGTCCTGCCGTTTCTCTTCACACTATATTGGGTGTGACAAACCAAATATTATTATTATTATTATTGCAAACAAAATTCCAGTTTCTATGGTGTTTTTCTCTCGTGTTTCAGTCGAGATACTTTCAGTATATTTTTGTGTAAAGTTACTACGAACATGCTTTTTTGTTTGCGGAGCTGCATCAAACTCGTCGTTTGCGTAAAAAAAAATACCGTTATCATGAAATTCCTGTTGTGTAATTGCCTAATTTTATCTGTTCCTACCCCCATCTTCCTCACTGACCCAACCAAAGAAATCCTCCCTACTCCCCGCCAAAAAATGTGTGGTACAACAACAAAAACAGAAATGTTTGGAAATGATTGGAGCGTGCATGTAAAATAAATACACAACGGGGAAGAGTTTTTGTGTGTGTGTTGGGGTGGGGGGATAGGATCGCCACCACCTTATCAACTAAAGTTTAAGTATTAAACAAATTAGGCCTGAGGGAAATTTAGTGTTTGGCTGCCGTTAACATTGAAATAAAACAGGTAGGTCGGTAGAGCATTTTATTAGGGATCGACCGATACAGAAAAATACCGATCCGATCCGATACCGATTTTCCCCTCACACGCCGATCCGATTCAGATCCGATACACCGATACAGATATACCGATACCGATTTTCCCAAAAAAAAATTATAATGGGTCAGAAAGTCAAATGCATACTTCATCATTATGAAACTGGTGTTCAAGAAAATTAAATTTCTAATTTTTTTTTCTCGGTGGTGGCAGATCCGCAAGTGTACCTTCGACTGTAAAAATAACCCAGCGTACACTGCAGATAGGCCTAATCCCAAGAACCCCTGACCTGAATCTGGCAATGCACACACTTTGAATTCACTAAGCTGCTGTGCAGATGATGTCGTGGGATACATGCAATGCTATGCAGGAAAGTTTTCTTACAAGCTAGGTGGAGTAGCCAGCGCGCATGGAAGTTGGTCGTATCGGCTAAAATATCGGTAAATAAACATCGATACAGATCCGATACCGATACACTAAAAATACCGATAATATCTGTAAATACCGATACCGATATTAATATCGGTCTATCCCTACATTTTATTCATTACTTTATTTTAACCTACGTGTAAATAAAGAGTTGCTACTTGTCACATTCAGAATACATAATGTCAGTGTTATCACAAAAATCATGTGTGTCGTTACCCTTCCCCCACCCCAACGGAAGAAGTTCTTTCTTCATTCCACACCAAAGATAAGTTGGGGTACAACAACTGTAAAAATGAAACTTTTTGGAAGGGGGGGGGGGGGGGAAGGGGTGAAGAGGGAACGTACCCCTCGAAACGACTAGGGCATATCGTTTAACTATTAAAAAAACTACCATCGATGTCATCATGATGTGCAGGTGGTCCCATAACCCCCAATCCTCTCTCCCCCTAATAAAAAAAAAAAAAACGAAGAACTTCTGTCGTCTTCTCGCAAAAAATGTTGGGTATAACAAATGTAATATTGAAACTTTTGGAAATGGGGAAGAGGCTGGTAAGAAATGTACCGGAGGGGAGGAGATATATTAAGGGGAGGGAAAGAGAAGGGCATTTATGGAAATGACTAAGGCGTCTCGTTCATGTAAATGAAAATTGGTTGCAGGGCACAAGTCTACTTCACGCATATGGCCCAAATTTTAAGAAAAAGACAAAAAACTTGCCTTAAATTGGCTGGAAAGGCACTACAAACTGATTCCAAGCCGCGGAAACGTCTACTGATCCCACGTTTTAAATTTAAGGTTTTTGATCCCAAACCGCGGCAGGCTCGAGGCTGACGACGCCGCACAGTGAAGCACCACAAGTGAAACGCCAAACCCCAACCAGTTCATTACAAGTGAAACGACAAACAGAAGCCGGTACCTATAACCTAACCTAACCGACAATAACAACAAAAGCACACGCAACTGACAATAACTACCCGCTTATCTTAACTGTTTACGAAAAAAAATGTTTCCCTGCTCTGTAAGGCCCCGCGAGCGAACGCATACACCGTATAAATGTACGGATTGCGGAGCTACAAATTGACCGATTTAAGTCGTTTTAACACATTTCCGCGCTATAAAACAGACTGTTCCTGGATGTATGAAGGTGCTGGAGCCATTTGGAATCAATTTCAGAAGGATATCGGGTATGGGTGTATTCTAGACTTTAGCCGAATGTCATCATGAATTTCATTTCTGCCATTACTCTACTCCCAGTAAGGATGCCCAAAATAAATTTAACCAAATACATGCAACACAATTAAAAAAGCCTTTCAACATATCAAAATCCTAACTAAACTGCGGCGTGAAAATAAGGTGGCAGAATTACGCATCGCTCAAAACACGTGCAACCTTTTGAAAGTTAATTGATGCCTGCAAATCACAGTTAATATCCCCTCAACGCATTTCATTCGTTCAACAGAAAGATTTATCTTTTTGAGTAAAGGATACGAGTAACCTTGGACGAACAGTCGCCAAAAGCTCAAGGCCCTCAATTCATTTTTACATACAGTACTCACGGTTTCGATTCAACGGACGAAGATACAGTAGACTCGGCGTCGATTCAATGGACACAAATCTCTGACATCTGGTTGTGGAGACGGCACGAATAGACAAGAGAGTTCGACTGCATACGAGATATTGGCTTTCATGTCATCAAACCACCAAAAAACTGCAAGATAGCACAACAACTTCAACAACCATGCCAAACCGATGCAATCATATTTCGCGGCGCACGTGACGTCACGGTCATCGAGTCACCACCTGACCATAGAGATAGAGAGACCACACATATATGCCCTATCTAAAACGCCACCAAATTTAACTAGCCGATAAAATAAACCAGCCAAAAAAGAAAAATACACAACACAAGCAACCACAAAAGAGAAAAGCAAAAACATGGAGCACAAATCCCCGTTGCGAAATTCCTAAAGCAAACAAACAGCATTAGAGCCGGAGCACACAGAGACGCGACAATCCCCAGCCACAAAATTACGCTACAATACTACGACGGTAAAGTCACGGCCCAACTCCCATAAAATAAATGATTTAAGGTCATAAGCATTTTAATTGTAATTTTTCTGCTAGAAATTTACTAAAAGGTTCATACATTCAAGGAAATCACTATTTTATCCTCTTAAATGGTGGGTTTTTCTGTACCAAAATTAAATAAAAGCTTCACACGTAAAGAAAACTAAATAAAACACTTCTGAATAATTTTTTATTATTCCTTGTACAAACTCGAGAAAGGGTGTCTTTTCACAAAGAGTTGTCTCCAGATGGGGACAGAACCTCAAACTTCAGAAGAGATCATTAAATACAAATACCAGCAGGACCGGACTGGGAGGATAA
>JAHWFP010008920.1:4631-33338 GCA_023313725.1 Lithobius niger
TTACATCAAGTAAAACAGATTTAAAAGTGAAAACATGAGGAGAAAACTGTAGTGGATAAATTTTGTTCACGTTAGGTTAACACGGCAACCATCGTTTTTCTTCCAGGAATAAGCAAAACACGTCCTCTCATAAAGAAACACACAAGAAGAATACCCAAAATATCGATAACTATAATAAATACGTAAGTGACAATGGAATAATTGTCCTCCTCACACGGTTCAAATTCAATGGCTACAATCGCTAGCAACAGGGACCCCATTGTTACGCCCACGAATTTGTTTAAGAAGTGGGCTGTAAGAAAAACCTATTTTGAACCGCAACTTAGTCAATATGAAAATGAATTCTACAGTAATAAAACATATAAAACATGAAGAATGATGCCGACTATAGTGCAGTTAAACAGCGTTGGTGAGTCCAACCACCAAAACAGATTTTATCCGAAGAAGGCCAGAGTAGAAAATTCAACTTATCATATAGTATACGCGAGATAAGAAAACATGTTTAGCCGAAGCCAGCAGTATTTACACTCGAATGTCGTCATAAAAAAAAATCAGTGGTTAAGACGAAGGAAAACATTATTAATTTCGGCACATTTACCTTTGCCTCTAGTTAGAGCTAACCACTGCTTAAGATCAAGATTTGACTGTACTTTTTAATTCAAGTTTTATTAATTACATGACTTCATTAATAATTAGCTACTAATTCAGTTTTCATACGTATAAGTTGGAGTATATAAATGCCGACATGTCCTTTACGCTATCCCTGGCATAATGCACCAAGATCGAGCAGCTTTAGAGTTAGAATGGCCGGCTAACCTGATTGTTACAGTTAACTTATGCCTATATAAGCCATATCAACAACAAACAGTGTGAAAGGTAAGTTTTGGTTTTTGGTAAACTAGCTACAAAAAAAACGGTTGTTTTCAAATTTGAAATACGTGTTATTGAAGTCTTCTTTCCAGAACTAAAACTATTAATACCTTCGTTCCTATTCAATATATTTCTACCAAACTTGGCCTGGTAGTAGATAGGTATCGAAGGTATATTTATACCAGAAATTATGCAATTCTGTGCAAGAGTAAACGTAGGGAGCCACACGTAAATTTGAAAACTGTTCACTTCTTGTTGTTGTTGTTCTTGGCTGACACCGTTTCAGAAAAAACCTACTGTACCTACCTAAAATTTGAAACATGATCTAAGCCAGAAATTTCTTTGGTCTTCAACCTCACAGAGTCGACTTTTTCAATTGGTCGAGCCATTCCGAAGTTACGGGTCCCTGAACGATCAGTTTGATTGTTTTACACTGTTTTAACCATTGTAATTAGGTAACAATGCCACTCTGTAAACGCCACATCCATTCTTCGTGTACGTGTTATGTCTTTGCTAAAAAAAATGATTGTTGATGGGTATGACTGCGGGTCTGGGCTCCAGACAATAAATTGAATTGAAAGAATCCGTATTTCAGCTAAACGCATATTGTTTTAAACCAAACTAAGCAATTGGCAGCTAGAAACGATAGAATGGCGTATTTAGTCGTAAAATCAAGCTTTCAGAGCTGAGCTGAATTGTTTCAAAGTGGGCAGCAACAATCAACTGCATGCATAAACCTTTATAGCGCGACGCCATAGCCGTAAAAAAGGTGCACTGATTGTAAACAAAAACGTCAAGTGTGCCGTAAAAAAAAGGGGGTTACATGATTGAAGTTTCACTTTACTTGTTAAAATGTACACGAATAAAAATTGATGATTTTTAATTAAAATAATCAAATGTACAATTGAGAAAATTGCATCTGTTTAAGTGCTGTTGTGCACTCAAATCATATATTTAATCATATATTAAATCATATATTTAAAACGTAAATCACAATATACTTAAAATATATTTAAAACGTAAATCACAACATCACTTAAACAGATGCAATTTTCTCAATTGTACATTTGATTATTTCAATTAAAAATCATCAATTTTTATCTTTGTACATTTTGACAGGTAAAGTGAAACTTCAATCATTTAACTCCCTTTTTTTACGGCACACTTGACGTTTTTGTTTGTAATATTAATCACTGTTGATGCAAATGGCTAGCAGATAAAATTAGCTTACCTTTCCTAACTTACGAAGGCAGTCTATTTAAATGTCAACATCAGGTTTGCTTTGACCTAAATAACGGCATAGTTCTGACTTTATGAAGACCTGTTTAGAATTTTTGATTTTTCAATTGTAATTTCAAGCTGTAATGGTGGGTGTTTCCAGCGCTCGATTGAAAGAAGATGGTTACGGAGCTTGTAAAAAAAACTGTTATCTTCAAATATGGCACGTAAGCAAAAGAACCTACAGCGTTTAGGAAATTGCAAATGAGGCATTCCCTTGGTTTTTCCAATTTTTTTTAGCTACTTTCTTTTCTTAGGAAAACGTTTACGACCACTCCGATAATTGAATGAACGTTGGCAAACAAGATTCACACCTTATGAAGAACTTTTTTTTACGACTCCCTATGGAACTACAAAAGAGTTCGGCATTTCCACCAACTAAACCCGGCCGTAAATTGGAGAGGCCGGCAACTTTATCTTAAGAATGCTTGTTTTAAAACTAGCATATAAAAGCACGAAAAATCTTTTTTTTACAAAAGTTGTTCAAGCCTTAGTTAGCGCTACTCAAAAACAGTCATCTCTACTAGCGCCCTACAGGCACGTTTCCACAGGTACGTTTCCTGAGTCTGGAGTTCGATCCTAGATTTTCTTGGCTTTCACACTTGCGACAACTTAAAGGCAAGGCTTTGCAAGCACTTAACATCTTACGGGTTTTGTCGGGCACTTCACGATGGGCATATCGCACTGTAATGTTGCACCGCTACCGAGTCTTTGTCCGCAGTAAACGTGATTATGCGTGCATAGTCTATGGTTCGGGTATGGTGACCCTACTCTCCAGATGTTGTACACTGTGCACCACAGTGGCCTGTGTCTGGCAACTGGGGCGTTTCGGGCATTTCTAGTGGTCAGTCTCTATGCTGAAGCCACCTTTGGTGTTTCGCCGTCATATTCAGTATGCTGTGCGGTGGCGTGCTGCGCGATCCAGTCCTGCTTGGCCTACGGTTTTTGGACCAGACTTCGGGGGAGACAGACATATGGTTTGTAAGGGTAATTTCAGCAATGGGCTCTTGCGTCCTGTCGGGAGATGGCCTTTGAAATGCCCCGCGGCTTGATACTTCGGGAGACGCCGGTAGCCCCTTCGCATGTCCCAAGTGGCATTTTTACATCCCGTCTGGTATCCCTCCCAAAAAGTTCCAGTCTGTCAAGGTATTAATTAAGAACGAAGCCTTTACAGTGCACATATAAAAGTCCAAACGACGTTTCGGAGAAACCATCCTCCGTCATCAGGTTTTTATTAAAAATTAAAATTTAAAAAACATAGCAATGTACTGCCGAGTCAACCCACCATCAAGTGACACCCATAAACATTAAAATTCAAAAACACAATTCATAAAAACCTCCTAATGTCTCCTTTCAGAAAAGGCAGACAAAGGAGTCGGAGCAAGAAACCCAGTCCTTCAACGTGGCGAGCCAAGCTGGAAAGACCAGGCTTATCTAAATTGCGAGAGCAACGCGAATTTCAGGCCAGGTCCACTTCAAACCGGGGGAGGTTATGTTGGAAATTTGCGTGCATACCTGTTAATCTTAAGTGTGTTTATAACTGGGAAATATTCTTTGAGATATTTACTCTCTGGTATCAAGTGATTATGTACGGGTGGCTGATGGGTGAGAATGACTAAGGATTCAAGGTTAATTCTTGCTCTAGAATTTTTTTCTGTAAATAAAATTTGGACTTTATCTAGTGCGGCAGTACATTGCTATGTTTTTTAAATTTTTATTTTTATTAAAAAACGAAATGTCGTTTGGACTTTTATATGTGCACTGTAAAGGCTTCGTTCTTAATTGATCTCATATTGGTGCTGTTTATCCTTCAACTGTCAAGGTATTTGCAGGAGTTCCAGCGGCTGTAATCAGTCCAGCAGATATTGGCGGCTTTTTACTTATGGGTGAAAGTCTGGAGTTGGTGTTGCATGTTCTTGTGTGCATGAGTGTGTGACTGTTTCCCATCGCCTTCTATGAGGTTATTCTGTGTTTTCAGTGGAGCTTCTGGCACTTTGTCTGGCTGTTCAATAGAATCCTTGACCTCCGGGGCATGCATTTGTCATCTTTAGTGATTCCGTGATGGTCCTGGAAATCCTTGGCGACATACAACCCTTGGAACACCTTGACACATCAAATTCATGCTCTGTTTTTCCGCTTGCCTGGCCAGAAAACTGTGATTTTCTGCTGGATCCCGGACCATGTCGGGATAGCTGAACGAGCACGTTGATGCTGCAGTGAAAGCGAGGGCCCGTTCTGGTCCTCTCGATCGGAATTTGTGCCTTGTTCCCTTGGACGCCTTTCCAGCTCTTCATGTAAAATTTGCTGGCTGCTTGGCAAGCCTTGTTGGATAAATAAAATGGCAATAAGTTGTGGGCCGTTAGAGGCACTCTCTAGGAAAGGCATTTGACTTGTCACCGCAGTTGCCGGGAAGAGGTGGTGTTAGCCCGTTTGCATATTGATATCACCGACCTTACTAATTGCTTTTTTTTTTTAGGGGAGGGGGTTATGTCTCATTGGTGACGCCGTCCACTCACGATCCGTCACGGTTCTTGTAGATTGGCACCATTCAGCGAGACATTGCGTGTCAATTGGGTGTTGATTCAGACCTCCAGTTCGAGGTTTTTCAATTTTGGCAAGAGGTACAAATATGTGTTAAGATCTAGATTGGAGTTTGGTTAACCTCTGTAATGTGTGGCGCAGTGGCAACCCTGGTGACTGCAGTGTGACTGAGGTTGGTACTAATGACCTAGCTTTTGACGCGCCGTTAAACCTCAACCCCCCTCCCCAATCCCACTTAGCTCCCCATCCGACCAAGGGCGGATCCAGATCGTGGTCTGGGAGTGGGCTTCCATAATATATATATATATAAAAATACTATGTTCTATGTACTATGCTCGTTTTATATATATATATGAAGTACTATGAAATGCCTAACTGCTAGTTGTGTTATTATTTTGATAATAATAAATTTTTGAGTCAAGTTCTGACATGCAAATATATTATAAAATATGATGTTTTGACAAAGTTTGATAACTGGTTTCTGTTTAATAATATTTAATATTAATACGTTTGTGAGTTGCTATTACGTACTATTCGTAAAATATTGTGATCACTCACCTTTTTAATATACTGTACAACTAGCCAAGTTCACTAACAACATGCTTGATAAAAAAAATACACATTTATGTTTTGTGGTTTTCTACGGATTTATATTGTGTACGTGAGTTTTTGTATTTACTGTTATACTCTGTGCATATGCAATGCATGGGACAAATCTTTTGCTTTTTCGCTTGATTTTTGTTGCGTGTAGCCTAAACAGCACCGTGGTGTATATGCTAATAAAGTAACGTAAGTTATTTTCTAAATTTTTTTTGCGATTTTTAAGTCAGCACTATGGATTTTTCGAATATTTTAGCAGTTTTTCCAATTTTTATAGGCTTGGGATGGCCTCGCCACTACGCTTATATCAGCCTTTGCACCTACCTTGGGTCCCATCCTACTGCATCAAAAACCACCCTGACTCATTAAATTGGGCACAATGCAGCTAATCTACCTTAACTTAAAACCTAACTACGAGCAATATACAACCAGTTAACGATATATTGCACTGCCTGGCCTGCTATGTAGATGAATGAAGTTTTGAGTGGTGCTAACTATAACGTTCACCCTTTTGTGCGTTACTTATAATAATAATATAATAATAATAATTTATTGCAGAAATGACAATAAGGATACCAGAAGGGAGGATGGAACTCCGCTAACATTGGTCCTAACATTAAAAAGGAGTAATAAAACAAACATTTGTGAGGGGAAATACATGTATCAAGTAAAAAAAAAAAAAAGAAAAAAAAAAGCACTAAAAACACTTCATAAAGCCAGACATATCATGCTTCTTACGGTCAGTTTTAAATTTGTCAAGACTGGCTGATCCCACCAGCCCTAATGGGAAACTATTCTAAGGCTTCACCACCCGGTTCGAGTAAAATAACTTCGTACAGTCTCCCCGTATCATCCCCACCTTCAATTTAAGCGGGTGACCTCTGGTATAACTATTTCCCCGAATAGAGAAAAGCCATTTAGGATTGAATAAATCAGAGAAAGGTCAGCACGAAGCCTCCTCAGCTCAAGTGATTTAAGCCCTAAAGAATCCAAATGCTGCCGATATGACAGACCATGCATGCCCGGCAGGAATTTCGTGAAGGAACGTTGCATAGATTCTACAGTAATGATGTCCTTGATAAGGTAAGGCGACCACACCTGGCATGCATATTCCACAATGGGATATATTTACTTTCGTAAATATGAGCAACCCTGGCCTCGTTTATTAACTCCCAGCCACCAACTTGTAACGTTTTTAAAGTGTCGTTATAAAGTTGAAAGACAACAATTATCTAAGTTCATCCTACGTTTTAAGTGATTCCGCCCGTTATAACGCTATTATAAAGATCTGGGGTGAGTGACTTGAGTGACTTGGCTTATGTGTAATCACACTCAGCTTTTAGTTAATAAAAATCTGTAGGCCCTAATTTTATTTAAATTAATTCGTATTCGTTGTGAAGTCTTACTCAAGCACTATCTTTACTAGATGAAATTTAAACCGTCTAGTCTACAAAATAAGTGCAACAATACGTTTTTGGTAGATAACTGTCTTTAATTATTAAAAAGATGTTTGGTGTAAGTTATTTATTTACAAGCACAATCATCTCCGAAGGGGGGGGGGGATTAAGGCTCATCATCTCCGAAGGAAGCAAGACGATGTAAATGCACATTTTTTTTAACATGACTAGTGTAGGTTGGTTTTTTTTTATGTGAAATGACTGTCAGCACTACACGAATGGGAACAGGACATCTCAAGCAAAACGAGACGACGCCACTGGAGGAAGTGATGCGTGGGATTCACCATTAACCTCTTTAGTACGACATCCCAAATAAAAAAACACAGCTACAAGACGGGCCGAAAAAGCAAGTCCCTATGTGCACCGCAAACTTTGTGAGAGGTCCCGGGGAGCCGGAGCTAAGCGAGCAACAACAGCCCAGTGGCCTCATCTCCAAACCTGGCAAATGAGCCGTACGAATCCAGCTTCTGACCTCAATAACGCGGGGACTTAACAAAAATCGCCAGGATTAATTCGTCACTGAAAGGGTTAGGATTTGCATCATAGAAAAACAAGTGTTCGTGGCCAATTACCGCATATAGCAGCCCATATAACTGAAAAATAACATTCGGCTCTTCCAGTATGCTACGGCAACAAAATGGAAAAATGAATATGTACGTCAAAGAACACAAACAACGCCTCTAACATGTCGTGATTCCCCTGGTCAAGATTAAAATTGGTCGTTATCGAGTTTCCATTATAAGTTTGTTGAATTCACTGCGCCAACGGAAACTCAAATGTATGTTTCTTTTAGCCAGTTCTGGTAGGAAGAGCACTGCATAAATTCACCACGATGCTTCGTGCTAGAAACATCGTTTTTAAATCGAACTAATGGTCCATTCTCACTAGCTTTCCATCTGACTTTCACTTATTAAAACTAAATTTAAAAAATATTTTGTCTTACCTAATGTAGTCAGCGACGAGTAGGCAATGGTCTTGCAATCGTCATTAACACGAACAAATGTAGCCTCGCATTTGTATAGACCCTCGTCCATCAGAAATACAGGGTCCACGTGCAAAATTGGAGGGGTATTTTGCAACAGGAATTCGGCACGATCCTTAGGATTGGCTAGATCGCCCTCCGACCTCTTGGCGTCTGAGTGTAGATTAAGGAGATATACACGAACCCCATTTTTGTACACCTTGATGCTGTGCACATCCCCGCACGTGCTCTTGTCCACTTCACATGGCAGGTTGACGGCACTGCCCACAATTGCACTAACCGAGAACGGAGCGTCATTTTCTCCTAAAAAAACAAAACAACAGCATGATTAGTTTATTTAAACATCACATGGTACAGCTTTATGATTACTTTGGCTCAAACTCTTAAAAATTAAAATTGCATCAGATTATCGGGCTTGTTTAAGAAATTGTTACTGCATATGCACAAATTGTTTTGAATGGTTTTCCGCATCCTAATAAATCACTGTTCGAAAGGGAACAGTTTTCCTGTTAAAAGAAATGTTGGAAAAAAAAGAAAACTGAGGGAATAATTAAGAAAAAGTTCTTCATTCCCCAAAAAATTGTCAATTTACTACAAGATATGCCTTCACGCTTGTTTCTTTCCATAAGCTCTGGCAGTACGAGAGACGAAAAAGAATGTCTAAAATTCCGAAATAATACGAATTAAGCAACTATTAACTGGTGATTAATTACACATTCAACCATTTTTCCATAATTTATTATGGACCATTTTCAGGACACTTCTAACGAAGTTTAAATTCAAATTAACTGATCAAAACGCAGAACGTAACTTAAGTTCCCGACTCGTTAGCGAGTGAAAATTAATGAGATGTAATTAAACTCTCATCTTTTCATTTTTTTTTGCGATGAATCCCGTAAAAGTTTGGATAAAATGAAAAAAAAAAGGAATTCCGTAGCACCTTTTTTGCTCACGTAAAAAATATGATGCATCCTGAAAGTTTAGACGGCATGTCAAACAACTAAATATTCAACTATAATACACTTAGCTTATATTTAATCAAATACTAAAAATACTGGTAATGTGTTTAAATCCTTGAGGTCTCACCCAAACGAAAGTAACTACGTAAATCGATGACGAGCAAGCTTTGTCGGTGTCGTGTTCAGTTGTAAATCCGATCACAACTCCCAGTAAATAGTGCCGCTTCTCACAAGAGGGCACGGGTTCAAATGGTAGTAAAAATAAAAGTAGTGGTACTCAAAGCTACAACCTTGGAACCAGTACGAATGCTGTTGGGGACATTTTTTACAGCTTCCTACGGCAAACAGGGCAATCCGTAGGGCACAGGGTTCAGACAATTTTTTATTCTCAATTTCCCTGACATTTCCAGGTTTTCCAGGTGTATCCAATGGCAATTTCCAGGTGTTTACAAGATATTAAATTACAGATTCAGGTAGTAGCTAATGTTTATACTAATATATGTATTCGAAAATAATCCAAAATCCTGGAAAATAGCTGTTTAGATACTAATCCAGATTGGACTAGTTTCATTTTCATCACAGATATTGGTACTAGCCTAAGATTTGGTTTATTAAAGTTATACTTGAGCATATTAAAGCATAAATTAAAATATTTGCTAGTAGTCTAGGATTGTGTTTCTGATATTGGGACTTGGATTTAATGGAACTTACAGATTAGACACAAAGGCATTATTTAAAATTTCCCTGTCTTTTCCCTGATTTTCAAAAATTTCTTGTTTTCCCTGAAATTTCTCTGTGATTGTGGCTCCATTTTCATTTTCCTTCAGATTACCAGGTTCTCCAGGTTTTCAGGTTTTGTCTGAACTCTGGCAAAGATGCTATTCGATCTCGTGTTCCCAGGCTTGCAGACCACGGTGTTTTCCACTCGACTAGCTTGATGCGCTTGATTTTCAAGGAACCCGTTACTGCTCGCTTTTATAGCTGTACTTGTGTGAGACTTTCCTGGTGGAAGTGTCCGGGTAAACGAAAATGTACTGTGTCAATTACGTAAATTTTGTGTTAATTTGTAAGTGTGTTGTAGCTAAGTGTAGGTTAACCTGCAAACTTAACCTATCCCCACGTGTAACTCCTGAAGAGCTCGGATTAATGAAGTCAGTGAACTTAATAAGTGGGAAACGTTAGATATATTGCCTTGGTATATATAAAGTTAACTTAACATTAAACAGCATCTTCACATAACGGACTATTATGCAACTAATAAGGCTGTCGTGGCAATTTGTGTCACTTGTGTATTGCGAGACAAATGTGCTCACGTGAGAAGACGGTCACACTTTCGACGTCATGACCTTCTTTGTAAAAGCCGAAACTCAGTGAAGATGCCAGTGAAGAATTCGTTAAAAAATCTACAAATCCACACAGCGTGCGCCTTTCAAACAATAAATTAATGAGACAGGATTATTAAACTACAAAACTGGACGGCGTAATGTTTTGTGCTCCGTCATAGAATGTGAATGAACGATCAAAGCGACAAAGTTCATGAGTTAACGCATTTCTTTTTTTATATAACGCCACGTTTGAAACACGGTAAAACCTAACCTTATCTTTTTTTTTACATCATATTTCATTAATCTTAAACGTTACTTAAAAATATTTTTTTTTAAATTCAGTAATGACTTTTCACACACATTGGGTCGAATTTTCACTTTTGTGATGTCGGTTATGCAGAAAGTGCTCCGGAGGTTCTGAATGGCGTGTGCGTTGGCGATATTACAGGGCAGGCAAAGAGGGCATTATCCCGCTAATAACTTTCCGTACACCCAGTTGTACCCCCATCTCCACCTTAGAAATTTGGGAGGGTTCATTTTGAACAAATGGAGAAGTGATCTCGTACATCTAGGAAACCGACATTTTTCTGGACAAAATGTTTACTGTAAACTACAAACCAAAGTCTTGAAAAAAAATTCTAAAGTTTACCATTAATGCAAACGTTTCTGTATGCAAAACAAAACAGTAACACGACGGAGCAGCCTACACGCCAAATGCATGCCTCTGTTCCTAGAAAAATCACTTTTCCATTAATGTTTGACGTCATCAGCTGTAGCATTCCTTGTTTTCGCCCTATAGTGGAAAGCCGGCTAGGATTATTACCTAAGGCGTCAATGGGTTAACCAATCGCAATGATGCGATGGTCACATGATTTAAAGAGGACTGTAGGTTTTCTGGACTACCGTAACTCAGAACCTAAAAGCTACAAAAACAGCAAACACAGTTAAACGCGTGCTACTACTAAAGTGGCTCACGTTCGTAAATCATCTCAAATCTAAAATGTGTGACTGGCGTGTTTAGCTTGAGAACGCAGCTTATAAAACAACGGGTTGCGGTTGGGGGGGGGGGGGGGGGGGGTGTGCATCTGTAATAATATTTTATTTCTAGTAACACAAACTGCAGCTGCCATCCAAGTAAAAATGTGTCCTTGGTCGCCCCCCCCCCCCATCAGTCTGATGTGGTGTCGCCACCGGGCATCTTTCTGTGTCCGCGATAGCTTTTGAACCCTTCATCCAATTCGTTTCGAAATTTCCAAACACATTCTATGCCAGAAGTGCCCATCCCTTCCACTGTTCATTAATAGTAACAGCTCCCTCCCCCCCCCCCCAAGAAAAAAAAATTTGCAGTGTTGATGTGCAAATTGTTTCGCTGAGACAGGGGGGGGGGGGATGATGCTTAATGGCGCGTTGACAGCTTGGTCATTAGCGCCAACCTCAGTCACAGTGCAGTGGTCCGGTTTGCCACTGCACCACACATTACAGAGATATTATTCAAACCCCTAATCTAAATCTTGTCATACATCTGTACCTCCTGCAAAAATTGAAAAACACCGGACAGGAGGACAGACTTATCGCCCAATTGACGCACAATGTCATGCGGAAGATGGAAACGACGACGAAAACCATCAAGATGGCAACAATCAACAAAGATAATGAAATGCGTGCCCTGAAGGCCAAGGATCCATTCCACCGCCAAACCGAGAGCCAAAAGCTCTGCAGAAAACCAGAATAGCCTGATGGAAGGCGATGGGCAACCGTCACTCCCTTACAAACACAAGCACAAGCCACGCCAGCGTCTGACTTCGACCCATCAGTAAACAGCCGCTGATAACCGGCGTACTGAGAACACAGCCGCCGGAACTCCTGTAAGTACCTTGCTGGTAGAGTGGAACCCTTCGGGAGGGACGCCAGAGCGAAAATGAAAATGCCACTTGGGACAAGCCAAGGGGCTACTGGCATCCCCCCAAGCCTCAAGACGCTGGGCATTTCAAAGGCTATCTCCTGACAGGACTGCTGGAGCCTATCGCGGTAATCACCCTTACCCACCCTGCGTCTACCGACTCGCAAGTCTGGCCCAAAAACCATGGACCAAGCAGGACTGGATTCCACAGCACGTAAACGCACAGCATACTGAATGGCCAGCTTCCGCCGACGAATGGCCAAAGGTGGCTCCGAGGCCTCAGCATAGAGGCTGACCACTGGAGAAGTTCGAAATGCCCCAGTCGCCAGACGCAGGCCACTGTGATGCACAGAGTCCAACATCTGGAGAGTCGAGTCACTAGCCGAACCATACACCATGCACGCGTAATCAAGTTTGCTGCGGACAAGGACTCTGTAGAGGCGCAACATGGCAGTGCGATCGGCACCCCACAAAGTGCCCGACAGAACCCGCAAGATGTTAAGTGCCCGCAAAGACTTGTCTTTAAGTTGGCGCAAGTGTGGAAGCCAAGATAACCTGGAATCGAACACCAGACCCAGGAAACGTGCCTGTGGGACAACAGGAATCTGCGCCTGCCCCAAGTACAGGCAAGGATCTGGGTGCAGTGTTCGTTGGCGGCAAAAGTGAATGCACACGGTCTTGTCCGGAGAAAACCGGAAACCATTACTGACCGCCCAGTTCTGGACTTTGTTAATCGCCAGCTGTAGCTGCCGCTCGCAGGTCTGCATGCGAGCTGCCCGAAAGCGCAGGCCGAAGTCATCGACAAACAATGACTGGGGAACAGCAGCTTGCTGAGCAATGGGGTTGATCCCAACAGCAAACAAGATGACACTAAGAACACCTCCTTGAGGCACACCATTCTCCAAGACAAACGGGCGGGAAAGAGTCGCCCCGACACGAACACGAAAAGAACGGCCTGAGAGGTAAGCGGAAAGCAACAGTGGCATCTGAGACAGTTGGGGGCGCCCCGTCACTTCAGAGGCGCCCCGTGAAGCTGGAGAATATTTGAATTTCGCGACACGATAAGGAATTTCTTTATTTAAATTTCATGCGTTTTATGACTAAAACCGCCCCCCGGCGGGGGGGGGGGGCGGGGGGAGGATGGGGGGCTCTGTAGAGTTACTCTTCAATGGGCATCCCGTTTTATGCATTAGCGGATTAAGTTCGTAAATCAGCAAAATAGCTAAGGGTTTACGGATTTTTTTTTATTTTTAAGTATGTGGAATTATTCAGACATCAAATACGTTGCAGGAAATTAATAAGTAATTAACATGCTACAACTTAAAGACTTCAGACACAAATGACACCTAAAAGCTTAAGCGTCACGTCTCTGTAATGTGTGGCGCAGTGGTAACCCGGAACACTGCACTGGGACTGAGGTTGGCGCTAATGGCCTAGCTGTCGAGGCCCATTAAGCTTCAAACTACCCCCGCCCTCCCACAAGCCTCTCCCGTTCCATCATTAAATACAAATTCGATTGGTGTACCAACTGCATGATTCTTCACGTCTTTTTAGACTTAGAACCAAATAAAGTACGAAAGTTTGTACATTTTAATGATGTGTTTTTTTTTCAGTACCCTGTTGGCCAAAAGACACGTTTAAACAAATTGCTAAGGCAATCAAAGTTTTACCAAAGTTTGGGAGAGGGAAAAAAATTGCAGGGACGATTCTTTTGTTGTAGATTTTTTTTTTTCAACCTTAAATATAAAACAGCTGCTTCAGAATTATATCATCTATTAATGAAAAACTTTGGATGCCACAACAATTTCTGAAGCTTGTCATCTGGCCATACAGACGAAGTCGAGCTAACAAAGAGGCTGCCAAAGAAGATGATGATTGCACCTGATGACGCCGGGCCGAGTTGGAGATTGTTCAACACAATCAAGCCAAAAGAACAATGAATGACTATAAAGACAATGGAGAGGAAAAGTCAAAGGAAAAAAGAAACTGATGGAAAACGGGGACCATGAACGTAAGAAATAAGAAGGAAAAAAATGGTTGGAAAAAATGCTTTCACAACTTAATCACGGCCATTTCTTTGGGAAGCCCTGTGGCGGTCTGGGATGGGATTTAAGACTCGTAAAAAAAACATCTCTTCCGATTAGAATCTTCCAACATCAGTTGAGAAGAGGTTTGGCGTCTGCTCCAATCGGTTATAAAGAGGACACAAGAAACCATCGTGATGAGGTGCGTTATACTCACTGGCGCTAAATAGTGTTGGATTTCGAACGTTTAGTTCGTTTGAACTTTACTTTTAATAAATATTTAAAGGCATGAGTAGGACCACGAGCATTTAAAGAGTTCCGTAGCAACGAGGAGTGATAAGTCGCTTTATCACCCAACGGATAGCAGAAACTGCTGATATTTTGTATATCCACTGGGCAAGCTTTGTACTATCATAACCATAAAAATAATTTTTTTTAAGACTTGGTTTGATTTCTTATTTTCAATAGATTGGAGGCATTATAATCAGGGTAATCACGTGACTTGTCGAATGCTACGGTGTACTAAATCAGTTATAGTTACTTACCTTTCTTGCTGAAGTATGTACAGTTCCGGAAAAAAAAAAACGCCTTCGTTATACGGAAGAGTTTGCAAGATTAGCCTCATTGGGCTTCTACTCTGAACAATAATATTGACATCTCGAAAACTACTGAACAGAATTGAATGCAAACTGGGTTGCTTCTTACGATATCAGCTATGTTTCTATACGTATTACATGCAATGGTAAGTAGCCAAAAATAATTGGCCGAGCAAGAAACACGGGTTGATATCTAAAGATATCTCGAAAACTACTGGACAGAAGTGAATGAAACGAAAACAGGGTTGCTTATTATGATATCAGCATTATTTCTATACTTATTACATGCAATGGTAAGTAGCCAAATATAATTGTCCGAGAGAGAAACACGGGTTGATATCTAAAGATATCTCGGAAACTACTGCACGGAATTGAATGAAACAAAAACAGGGTTGTTTATTTTAATCCCTGCTATATTTCTATACGTATTACAATATTAGCAAAGTATAATTGGCTGAGCGATCAACACGTGTTGATATCTAATATCTCGAACAAATACTACACAAAATTGAATGAAACGAAAAGTAGGTTGCTTTTATGATGTCTGCTATATTTCTATACATATTACACGCAATATTAAGCAGAAAAATATAATTGTCTGGGAGAGCAACATGGATTGATATCTAATGATATCTCGAAAGCTATTGGACAGAATTGAACCAAACAAAAAGTAGATTACTTAATATGACATCTGTAATATGTTTATACATATTCATGCAATATTAAGCAGCAAAATATAACTGGCTGAGCAAGCAACATAGGTTGATATCTAATGATATCGCAAAAACTACTGTATAGAATTAAATCAAACAAAAACTGGATTGCTCATTATATCTGCTGTATTTCTATATGGATTACGAGCAATACTAAGCAGCGAAATATAATTGGCAGAGCAAGCAACACGTGTTAATATCTAATGATTCCTCATAAATTACTGGATAGAACTAAATGAAACAAAAACTGGATTGTTTTTTATATCTGCTATATTTCTATTTGTATTACATACAATACCATGCAACCAAATACAATTAGCCCAGCATGCAACACTGGATCTAATGATATCTTGAAAACTAATGGTTAGAATTGAATGAAGCAAAAAATGGATTGCTTATTATGATATTTGCCATATATCTGTTTGTATTACCTGCCATACCAAGCAGAAAAATTTAGTTGGCCGAGCGAGCAACACATAATATGATCTGTCGAAAACTACAGTTTATATTTTCATTAAAAAAAAGTGGATTGCATATTATGTTGTCTTCTATTATTACATAAAACATCAGCTGGTTAATTATAGGTTCCTACTATGATTACCTCATGATAATTCCAAGACTGCTAAACATTGAAATTGTGATAGGCATTACTGTGTGCAGTTTGAAAGGGCTTTAGTAGCTTTTTGTGCATCATAGAATTTATCTTGACGTAAGCTCTCTCATCGTGGGTGTCTGTCTACCTCTTCACCCGCACTTCTTTACCCATTTTTTGTTTCTTATCGTTACCAGGAATTTTTTCCTGTTTCTTAACGAATTTTATGTTTTTAATAATTTTTAAGATTGTGTTTATCTCAGTGACATAAGAAAAAACCGTTTCGTTTTTTTTCCGGCCCGACCTAGTTTGGTTATATTATGAGTCAGTTAAAAGATCAATCTCTCATTTGGTATAGCGCAGCCGAATCTCACCCACCCCCCCGCCCACAGAAGTTGCCAAGGCACAGACACTCTATAATTATCTGTGTAATGTGGTCTAGTAACACACAATAGCGGGGAAAGGTTGAGTTAGTTCAACCTTTCAGTTTCTTTCTGAAATATGTCCAGAGTAGGTCCAACAGTCTTTGAAATAAGCTGGTAGTCTGTCACACTATCCTACAGCCAGTGCCGCAATTAGGGTGGTGCAAAGGGTGCAAGGCACTCGGGCCCAGCAGGCAGGGGCCCCAAAAATTCACCAATTGGGGTCCAAATAAGACAAAATTAAGACAAAAATAAAATCAAATTTGCTATAAAAACAGGAAAAGAATTTCTGATAACGTAGGGTTTGGTTGAACGTCTAATGCTTGCTGGTTGGCAAAGAATAAAAAAAATTGTAAGAAAACCCTAATGAGCACCCTAGTTTTTGTTTTATTTAAATCAGTTTGGTAGTATTTTATATATTCAAATATCATGAAATGCTCCCGTTCGGTAAACTATTATTGGCTGGTTGTCAGACTGCGGGTGTAATATTTGTAGCAATGAAGAAGGAACCTGATAATCACCCAAATATTCGTTTCATCGAGTATTTCGTTTCATTTGTAGTATTAACTTTATTGAAGAAAAATACTAAAAAGTTTTCTGCACTTATCCGTCAACTCAAAGCAAACTTATTTCATAGAATTTAACGAAATAATTAGAAAAGGTTTGCTCCCTGCTTACTGAACGTAGCCAAATAATAAGCACATCGAACACTTCACAGTTTATTCTAATAAAATGACGGAAGCGCCAAATTTTAGTTTCAAACAATTTAAATTGGCATCCGGGTTTGCCATATTATGGCTTGCTTTGCAACATTAAAAAAAATATTAATTTAAGTAAAGTTTACATAAATGATAACTTTTTTTTATGTGTTGCTAAAAAAAACTTCGAATAGGTTAACAAGAAAAAGATTTAAAATAATCCTATGAAGTCAAAAAATGTAAATCTTGTGTCCAACAGGTAGAATAACAATTTAATTACACCAAATAAAACCTCCAGGAAGTTGGCTTAATAAGTGAGTTTGTTGTGGTATTCTCCCACTGATTGAATTAATGATGCGCACGATATTAAGGTGTCACACAAATTATTGCACGTTAATTACTGGTAAATTTTCGTGAATATTTGATGTTTAATTTCGCTAATTTAAGAAAAAACAACAAAAGCGTATTTTTTAATTTACGAATTTTCGTCCACAATTAGGGCATAGAATGCATGTGGAAGATTTTAACTAAATCGGATAATTGCTCCGAAAGTTATCGTGGATACAGACTGATCCACAGATAGACATTAGTGCAGGATGAGAAGTTCCTGCTTTGCACCACCCATCACTAAAATAAAAAATAAAAAAACTCTTAAAAAATATTCATTTATTAAGCTACATTAATGGCGTTTGGAAGTTGTCGAATAGTTTAACAATTCATAAATATTAATACTTGATTAACATACTATTAAGCTAGGCCTACGGAATATTTAGTCTTTTAAACTGAACTTTAAAAAAAAAAAGCTCAGTACCTATGTTAATATAGGAGGGCACTGTTTAGTTTTATTCAGACATCTCAATGTGTTCTGTTGAATACCTATTTTCGCTGGTTGCTCTCATATTATACAGTAATAGACACTCGAGTAAGCAACAAAACTTGCTGTTTTCCTAAAGGAACTGACTGGAAAGGAGATCCTGTCAAAGTTCCTGCCAGTCATTGCAGGCCAAGATAGTGTGAGAGACTACCATCTTATTTCAGTTGCTGTGGGCTGTCGGCTTTTGCCCAATTCTGGCAATAATTATCTTCTATCCCTGCACTGATTAAAGGTTTTACGGTTCGAATCCCAGGGTTTGCTCCTCTACCGTCCTTGTTGTAAATGTAAAGATGATTATTATGACTTAAGGCTCCAAGAAATTTATATAAAAAAAAGAGTTCTCGAAGTATCATCAGATATCATCGTAACATTGTACTCACTTGGCCAACAATCTTCTACTATTTAAAGTAATTTGTAATAATGGTAGAGGCATACGAGACACCCTAATAAGCAACTGTAGTCTTTATTTCGTGAAATCCGCCCAGTAGTTTTCTAGAGATTATCAGACATCATTACGTTTTCCTCGCTCAGCCAACTATTTTCAGGCAGTTAATATTTTTTGTAATAAAGGTAAACATATACTAGACACCATTGCAAGGCTCTCCATCTCTGTTTCATGAAAATTCATTCATTAGTTTTATAAATATCATCAGGTATCATCGCTCGACCAACTATTTTCACCCAGTTAAAACAGTTTATGGTTATGGTAGAAATATACTAGACGATCTAACAAGCAATTCAGTCTTTATTTAATGGAAATCTGTCTACTAGCTCTCTAGATATCCCAACATTTTTTTTGCTCGGTCAACTATTTTCTTTCAGATAACGTAATTTGTAATAGGGGTAGAAATATAGTGGAAATATTTAATAAGCAATTCAGTCTTTGTTTCATGAAAATCCATCCAATGGTTTTCGAGATATCATTCTGCTTTTCTTGCTAGGTCAACTATTTTCAGTCATTTCATTTAGGCGAAATATAGTAGACAATCTGACATGCAGTTCAGTCTTTGTTACTTGAAAATTCGTCCCCTAGTTCTCGAGATATCACCTGATATCATTAAGTTTTTCTCGCCCGGCCAACTATTTTTATTCAGATGACTTAGTAAGTAACAAGGTTAGAAATATAGTATACAATGTAATACGCAATTCAGTCTTTATTTCGTGAATATTCGTCCACTAGTTTTCGAGATATCATCAGGCATCATTACTTTTTTATGCTCGGCCAAATATTTTCAGTCAGTGAACGTAGAGGTAACACAGGTAGGAATATATTAGACAATCTAATATGCAATTCAGGCTTTGTTTCATGAAAATCCGTCCACTAGTTTTCGAGATATCACCTGATATCATAACGTTTTTCTTGCTCAGCCAACTATTTTAATTCAGATAACTTAGTAACTAGGGCAGAAATATAGTAGACAATCTAATACGCAATTCAGCCTTTGTTTCATGAAAATCCATCGACAAGTTTTCGAGATATTATCAGATATCTTTTTATTTTTTTGACTCGGCCAATTATTTTCAGTGAGTTAACGTAGTATTTGATAAGAGTATATATATATATAGTAGACAATCTAAGAAGCAGCTCAGTCTTTGTTTCATGAAAATCCGTCTAGTAGTTTTCGAGATATCATCAGATATCTTAATGTTTTTCTCGCTCGGCCAATTATTTTCAGTCGGTTCACGTAGTATTTAATAAGGGTAGAAATACAGTAGACAATCTAATAAGCAGTTCAGTCTTTGTTTCATGAAAATCCGTCCAGTAGTTTTCGAGATACCTGAATTTCTCCATGGTCGTCATTACGACCCTCGAAATAACGAAAAAGGGCGGTTTTTTTTTAACGGAACTGTACACTCAGTTACTAGGGTAATTCTTCAATATGAAGAAAGATACCTTCTTACAGGTTAAACAAATGGCCACACGCACCAAAGCAGAATGATTTTAATTTTTGGCAGTATATTGAGGCCTTGGTCACCTAAACCACAATTTACACAAACACTGATGAGTAATGATACTTACAGAACGGTCAGTTCTGTCGAAATTAAGTTTCGCCGAAATTTAAGTAGAGCTTACTTGAAGGCGAAACAGGTAAAAAGATATTCGTCAAAAAGGGTAACCATAGGCAAGGCAGTACTCGTTATAAATTTACTTGTTGGTTGATATGGTTGGGAACCTGTGCACGTATACCAGATAGCGCAAGTAATGACTGGATGTTCTCTGTTCATTTTTTGGCTGTCCTGTCTTGCCTGATGGGTCCTCAGTCTTACACTCATGCAACTAGTTATTTGTTGCGGGAAAAAAAACCAATCCAGAGCTTTCGTAATTGTGGGTCATCAAAATCATAGACAACAGCCTCTCACTCACTGGCGAAAAACAAAAGAACGCACGATGCCCTTTACCAGTCCTGCCGAGAAAATCGAGTCATTTTCGAAAACTGCTTATTACACCGCATTTGCCAGCGCTAATTATTTCTCATTTCTGATATAATACGCAGTTAGAGGCAAAAGTGCAAGAAGGTCATTAGAATTCAGTCCCCATTTTTATGAGCCCCATTAATTAAGAACAATATCTTTCTCCTTCTCTTCTCCTTTGCTCTTTTATGGGGCGAGATTATTGTTGGACCTGGTTGCTTGGTGATTTCAAGTCAAGGGAAGGGTCCTGATTTTCTTGAAGATTACGCTCTTTCTTTTTGACCTTTCGTTGGCTTAAGTGTTTAAACGAAAATACCAAGGCGAGTCTTTCAGCTCAATAGGGCCTGATTCCATGCCACAACTTTCAAAGTTTCAGGACGCCTTAAGCATTTTCCAAATTGTTAGTGATACTCCCTGCCAGAACTGTGCACGGATCTGGCCTTCAGCTGTGAAAGAAATCTGGGAGAGGGAGCAGTTACCAATTCATGTATTTAGTAGTGATTGCCCGTGCATTCGCAGCCTTCACCAACACAGCTCTAATTCATACAAAAATGTACATTGTCATGACCGTTGTGTGTTTTATTTTTACATTGCGAGTGCTTAGTTACGTTCTCAAAATTACATTTTCTGTCGTTAGAAACATGGTGGTATCTCATCATCTTAGAACTTCTAACGTTCGTTTTTGTTAATAAAAAAATTCTTGGCAATTGCTTTCGAAGTAGTTTCACATGCAAAAGTGTATCTTATGCGACAATCTCTTATACGGGAGAATTAAGCTTTAAGTTTTAAATTTACGTCGTAAATACGGTCCTCAGAAAATAATTTTTACGTTTACATTTTATTATGGAAAGTTTGTGCAAATGCATTAGTAGCCGTTTTACAAAAGCTCGATTTTTATAATTGTGTTCTTGATGGAGCATTTGAATTCATTCAGCAAATTTCTGTTTTGTAAATTTGAATACCAGCCTATTGTCAGTGGGCAACTTTATTCCTTGGTAATACCCAGAATGCTACCCGAGATTCTTTAAAACGATAGTCTATAGTAAACTTCTGTGTAACGAGATCAAAGGGAGTGTTTTCGTAATGGGTTTCCTTTTGATAGTAAATATTTTCAGTTTGAATATTTTATGTAACCATATCTTCCTTTCCAAAGAAATACTTGTTGTGCAACATTTCAAAATAAATTATTGAGTGCTTCAAAGGCGTAAATGGGAGGCAGCCGGCTTTTGCAAAGGATAACGTCATTTAGTCGTCATGTACACGAAACATAACTTTTCTAACTGTATACGGTTTTGCCAGAACAAGGAGAAGCACAAAGATTAAAGATAAATATAAAACCACCCGTTACTTTAGGATATATACAATCTCACTACTTCGTGTATCTCACGCATGAAGACCTGCAACTGTCTCACATGATAAGAAAATAGCAAAAGTGAATGAATTTGCAACATTTACGTACATTTGACCTAATTTTGCAAAACGTATAAAAGAAGAGAAATTCGTCTGTTTGGGTGCTGTCCTTTTTTATGAAGGTAAAAAAGTGCTTCGATAGAGTTAAAATTAATAGGCCACAACAAGACCTGTATACACATACAAGTTATTTTATAACCCTCATTAAATTAACGCGATTCATTAAAGGAGAATTGCAAAACCTGAACGATTGTGTACCAAAGCGTGGCTTACTTTTAATATTTAATTATTAATGTGTTCAACACACTTAATTATTTATGAACAACTGCATTACTACCAATAAAATCATTGAAAAAGCATTAGCAAATGAAATAAAAAGTTTTCTTCATGCTAATAATTTGTTACATAAAAATCAGTATGGTTTTAGGAAAGGATGTGGCACAAACGAAACACTTGAAAAGATTAACGATGAAATTTCTAATGCTTTAAATAATGGAAAATTTATTGGTGCTATTCTAAGAGCTATACAGAAAGTTAGAAAGAATTTATTTTTCAAAAGATTTTAAGTAGAGTTACTACTGAATTACTAAGAGATATTACTTACAGATATAATGTGCCAAGTAATACAAACGACTATGGTAAACAACCAAGGGAATACGTAACCCCACCCCATAAAAAATCAATAAAATGTCATTTTCTCTTTTAAATTTGCCTAATAGGTAAAGTTGAAAAAGAAATCAAGTTATTCTTTAAATACAAATAATGAAACAATAAATAAATAATTAAATAAATAAATGATTAAATGTTAACATATTTTCAGACAAAACCAGCAATTGAAGCGTTGAAGTGTTGCGCAGTTAATATTACAAACGTTTCATATCATTGTTCTTGTTTTACTGTTACGTGAAATGATCGTTTCCTCGCTGTTTGAACTGTATTACCACACGGTATTCTGATTGAGTGTTTACTCTTATATAGACAAATTATGTTTATTATGGTAGTTCAAGGATTAACAGCTTATACAGCTTCTGAATGTCACCTAGATTCTAGTTCTTTGTGGCTCTGTCACGTGCCACTCATAGAGCAGACTTGGTTCTCCTGAACAAAGGTAAGGTGAGAGGTGGGGGGAAGGGGGAGAAAAAAAACGTTCGTATACTCCTGCGAACCAGGAGAAGCGGAAAAGAAAATTCGTTGGAAAAATATTCCTGGTAAAATCTCTTGGAAAACTTACCTGGGCTGGAAAATATATGTAACCTGCATTCGTCCGAAACTACTAACCAGGCAAAAAACCAAAAAGATGGTTCGAAGAAATGCTCCAAAATTATTACCTCCTCCTCCTATTTAACAAGCATCTTGTAGGAATCTGTGTGAATTGCGGTTTCTGGTGCTATACGTAAAGCCACAGTGACCGGGGCAAGCACGATGCATTAAGCCTACCTAATTTGTAATTGATTGGGGATTTTTTTTCCTAGGGATTTATTACCGGGGTTCCAGAACGTCTAAAAAGTTAGCGCTAATCCTGATTAAAAGATAAAAGAAAAAGTCATCAAAGTGGCGGCACATGGTCCTTTCCCTTGCAATTCCTGCATTTGCCCATAGCTATTCATTCAGGTCGTTTTCTATAATTAACGCCTTTAAAGATGGTTATTCATCAACTGACATTCGTTCCATTTCACCTTCTGTCATTTCCCTAAATAAAGGAGCTTGTATATATGTATACTGAAAAAAAACTTCGAATATACAGTTAAGAAGAATTCATATTGGACAATTAATTATATGTTTAATTGAATATATAGGAATATCTCCATCAACAGTAATCAACAGTGAATGGTCAGTAAGAGGTTACTCGAGGTGTTGGAGTTACAGGGCTTCTTATCCACATAACAGCATGGCTTTCGACATTTTAGGTTAACTGTCGATCATCTGGTTGCCCTTGAATCAGACGTGAGGGAAGCTTTTCGCCTGCATCAACATCTGGTTCAAATTTTATTTCCTGTCATTTCAGGATGTTCCATATCTCTACAATTATGACTTGAGGGAGCAGATGACGCTGTTTTTTATTGGCTCTACTCTCGGGCCGTTCTTTTTGCGTTTGTGCCAGGATAATTCATTCCTGCCTGTGTGTTTTGAAGAATAGTGTGCCACAAAGATGTATTCTCAGTGTTATAGTTTTTGCTATTAGGATCAACCCAACCCATCTAGCCGCTGTTGCCCAGTGATTGTTTGTTGATGACTTCGGCCTTAACTTTCAGGCAGCTAGTATGCAGACCTGCGAGTGGCAGCTGCAACTAGCTATTGCGGGTCCGGGGATGAATAGTCAGGAACGGTTTCCGGTTTTCCCCGGACCAAACAGCTTGTGTCCACTTTTGCCATCTACGACTACTGCATCCAGATCCTTGCCTGTACTTGGGACAGACACAGATACCTATGGTCCCACAGGAACGTTTCCTAGGGCTGGAGTTATATTCTAGATTGTCTTGGCTTCCACACCTACACCAACTTAAAACGAAGGGCTTCCAAGCCCTGAACATCCTATGGGTTCTGTCGGGAACTTAATGGGATACGGGTTGCACTGTTATGCTGCGCCTCCACTAAGCCCTTGTACGCAGCAAGCTTGATTATGATTGCACGGTTTATGGGGGGAGGGGATTGAGGCTTAATGGCGCGCCGTTTATGGTTTGACTAGTGGCTGGAACATCCAGATGTTAGACCCTGTGGACCACAGCAGCCTGCGGGGCGTTTTGTAAACCTCCAGTGCCTTAGAGCCTCCTGTGACAATCTGCTGGCATCAGCATGCCATGCGACTGGATGCTGTGAATCTAGTCCTGGTTGGCCCATGGTTATTGGACGAGACTTGTGAGTTGGGAGACACAGGAAGGGTAAAGGTGATTATCATAATAGACTCTAGCAGTCCTGTCAGGAGATGGCCTTACGAATGCCCCATGTCTTTTGGCTTGAGGAGATGTCACTAGCCTCTTGGTGGGTCCCAAGTGGTATTTTCAAGTTTCGCTTGACAGTTCTCCCGAAATATTCGACTTCACCCGAGTAGTATTTAAAAGAGTTCGGCAGCAATGTTATCAGTATGTCGGATATTGGCAGCTGTTCACTGAAGGGTCGTAGTCAGAAGAAGGCATGTGCTTGTGTGCATGGGGGGGGTAACTGGTTTTCATCGCCTTCTATCATGCTATTGTGTGTTTTCGAAAGAGCTTTTGGCACTTGGTGTTGCTGTTGAAAGGATCCTTGAGATTCAGGGCACGCATTTTGTCATCTTCAGTGATTGCATGAGTTCCCAAGATTCCTTGGAATCGTAGAAGCCTCGGAAACCCTTGACACAGCGAATCCAAACTGTGCTTGCCTGGCCAGCGGAAGACTGTGCTTTTCTGCTGGATCCAGGGCCATGTTGTAATAGCTTGAACGAACACGCTGATGTTTCTGCGAAAGAGGCCCTTTCTGGTCATCTTGAAAGGGATCTCAGCCTTGTTCCCTCGGATGCCTTTTCAACTCTTCGTCTGAGGTTGCATCTTGCTTGGCAAGCCTTGTGGGACTGACAAGACGCAATAAGTTGCAAGCTATAAAAAGTACTGCCCAGGTTTGGCACTCGCCGCAGTCGCCAAACAGAGGAGGTGTTGTCCCATCGGGCGTTAACTCGTTATTTCCTTTTGAAGAGAGAATTCCCTCCTGATTGCCAGTATTGTGACCGGCCTCTTACGGTCCATCATGTGCTTGTGGAATGTCACCATCTTGGTGTTCATCACCGTGTTCGTCTTCCATGAGACTTTGCGCGTCAATTGGGCGATGAGTCTGTCCTTCTATCCGGAGTTTTTACATTTTTTGCAAGAGATATAGATGTATGATGAATTCTAGATTTGTGGTTTGTTTAATATCTGAGTAATGTGTGGTGCAGTGTCAATCCGAGCTACTGCACTGTGATTGAGGTTGTTGCCAATGACCTAAATATTGGGGATTGAGGCTTAATGGCGCATCAACAGCAAGGTACGCAGTCACAGTGCAGTGGTCCGGGTTGTCACAGCGTCACACATTACAGAGGTGTTAAACAAACCCCAAATCTAGACCTTATCATAAATCTGTACCTCCTGCAAAAGTTTAAAAATATTCCGGACTGGAGGACAGACGTATTCGCACAATTGACATGCTAAGTCTCGCTGCAGATGGAAACGGTGACGGTTTGTTAGCTTTGGTATGCCATGCAGAACCTTGGGGGCAGATAAAAAACGGCAAGGAATACCTTCAAGACGGTGACAATCAACAAGTAAGTGATGGATCGTAAGTGTTCATCGACATCAATGACATTCGGGAGGGATAACCCTCCTCAAAAGGAAGCAATGAGTAAGTTTGGTGTGACCTAAGTGTCAAAGCGCCATTAACCCTCACGTTCCCCCTCCTCAATCAACACAAACACTATAACCGAATTTTCATCCATACATTTGAAAAACAATACAGGTACCCCTCTTAACTGTTAAGATGCCAACTTAAACAAAAACTTCATGAATCTGCAGTGAAAGCTAAGGTCTGTCACCTTAAATTTTGTAATCCTTTATTTTCACATTTAAAAAAATCTTACCAAAATAATTACACCGTTAGAGGAAATCAGAAATATTAGAAAATAGCATTAAAAATATTGGAAAAAAATCAAGTTGTGGGCTGTACGACTGTAAATTTTGCTGCAAGCAAACAGACTGTCATGAAGAAAAGTTTTCAATAACTCCCTTAGTCTTCAGAATTTTTCATATCACAAACTAAATAAGAATAAAAGCTCAAAAGGCTAAAATACAAAAATAACTATATGGGAGGAAAAGGGACAACAAGAAATAGTGTCGCCAACGGCGCGTCTTAGGAAAGAAAATGCTGACGTTGGAAGATGGGGAGAGGGTATACAAGCCCTGCAACCCATTGCCTCCACGCTCCTAACTTACGAACGCGTGACTTAAGACGCTTTTCCACGAAGCCGAACATAGTCGTCGAGATGCAGACAGCGTTCCAAATCTAATCCCGCAGCGAATCTCGAGGTGGCGAATAAGGCAGGAAACTGGGGAAAATTGAATACATGCGACGTTTGCTGATTTCTTTTTTGCTGCTTCACAACAAATCTAAAAAAGAAGGAAAGAGAGAAAAAGAAGACGGAGAAAAGATGAAGTACTACAGATGTAGGGGAGATGAGCCGACAGGCTACACGGAAATGTTTCATCTTGCTCTCCTGAATCTCTTATAGCCAAGTAAATCAAATTTCAATACCCAAGTGATCAATGACTGTAAATCGTGGACCACTCTGAAGACTAAAAACCCCGACAAAAGCATGGAGACCACTTTAGATTTAGAAGGTACCTATAGATAGGGCAACTGAATTCTTTCACTGTGCTATCTCACCTATTCAATGCAATGGGCGAGTGGGTATGTAGTACATAAGAGTGAAGAAAAAATATTGGTCTTTGCATCTTAACGGCTGACTGGTAACTTGAAGCATCCACCAAAAAGGCAAAAATGAAGTATTGTTTTGAAAACTGATTTCACCAGGTTCTACTTTGAAACTGGTGCTTAATGTGTATTTGTAAATAAATAAATTGAACAAATTAATTAATTATTCGTCTCTTTTGATTCATTATCCTCGACTTCATCCTCGAACAATGCCAATTTTCGAGTGACAATAATGGGATGCATATGAATCAAGAGAAACTGTTGATAGAGGATTAAATTACTATTTGTCCAAGATGTGCTACATTAATATAGAAGAATCTCACTACACTGTTTTACTTTAAAGGCGTACTAAAGGCATAAAACGATATACAGGATGAACAAAAATTTTCGGTCCACACGAAGGCTCAGAACGTAGTGGGTGAAGAGATTTGATTGAGGAGGGACCTGTATGATGGCTCGATGGCCACTTGTACATGTAGAAAAAGTGGACCTTGAGTTAACCCTTCACGGTCATCATGTTTCTAACTTCTGTACTGGGCGTAGTTCAAAAGTGGTGTAAACCGGGAAGTTAAAGGCAACCATAAAGCAGTACGAACAAAAAAAACAAAACAGTGGAATTCGCATCAGAAGATTTACGGGCTATTGCCAGGAAACAATAAAAAGCATATTTTTTTACATCATTTGTACACAGCTTACAGCGTATTGTCAGAAATCAATATCAAGATAATCTTTAAGGGAAAAGCCAGGGTCAATATCATTCTCACATGTCCAAGTGGGCTTGATCTCTGTTGCCATTAAGAAAATTTGTCCTCAAATTGGAAACAAATGGAACCAGCTTTTTGTCAGACGAATTGCTTCTACAGTTACCCTTTCTGCTGTGTGTAGGTGTTCGTCAGGTGGCGTTCCTGTTATAGCCCTATTTTTGAAAGAAGTGAACCAAAATAGACGATTAACTGTGAACGTTCATGGTGGAAAACCTGACGCTGGCCCAGCTGAGGCCATGAACTCGGGGAGCTTTCAAGGCAAAGCAATCCAGGCGAAAACTGTGGGGAGGCAGAAATGCAGGGAAGCAAATCTGTGTGGAGGCGTCGGAGGTTAGTGTTAAAGGAAAGGAAGCAATACGAAAAGACCGACGAAGCGTACAGAAGAGCAAGCTATGCAAGACATAGCACTTTGACTAAACATTAAGGTAACTGACAAAACTATTTTAGTGTGCTGAAGTATTTGTTCACCTCAGGACACATTATATAGTTTATCTGATATTAATCATTCATAGCAACAATAGTGTGAGGTGGAGCAAAATATAAAAAAATAAAACAGTTAAAAAGCATTTCTTGATCAAATAGTATTAAGAAGCCATTAAGGACCTCTGAAAACTGGGCCACCACGGTAGTGCCACCAAATGACTTTAGTGCTGCCACCGTGGTGGCTAATCTACCAGTCTATAGCCACCGTGGTAGCGCCACCAGGACCACCAGCAGCACTAATTTTCCAGTTTGCAGCACAGGTCAATACGTTCTGGCCCCACTGCAGAACGCCCAGTGTGCAGTATCCAATGGAAAACAATAAAATCACGTGGTAGGCCTGCCAATTGGTGGTGTCCAAAATCGCATCCTCCAGG
>JAHWFP010008920.1:36994-48079 GCA_023313725.1 Lithobius niger
ATCTTTGGCGAACATTAACACCTCGCCTGTGTTTAAAACATTTTATAACCGAATAAAGCAAAGGAATCTAATTTTTTTTTGTAAAAAAAAAACAATCCGATGTGTGGTGCAGTGGCAACCCGGACCACTGCACTGTGACTGAGGTTGGCGCTAATGACCAAGCTGTCGACGCGCCATTAAGCCTCAATTCCCCCCCGATGGGCAAACAGCAGTTGGATGTTCGCAGTTCATACATGGGCAAACCTTGAACGGTCAACTAGTGCAATAGCCTTTAAAAATATGTATAGAAGGTGGTGGTGCTGCTGGTGGTGCCAAAACGACATCGGAGGCAAATGGTTCCAAACATTAACAATTCTGTTGCAAAGAAATACTTGAGGAAGCATCCCGCAATGTAAAATGGATGACCTCCAGTTCCTTCACACCCTCAAATGTAAAAGTACTCACTACTGTCTATGTCTTATAAATCATATAAAATAACATACGTAAGGACAAACACCGTTAACTAGCCGAAGCATTTCCAGTTAGGCAGATTTTGAACTTTTAGGCGGTCTTAGTAAGATAAAATACACAGGCACGGAAGCAGCTTCTTAAAGCGACACTGCATAGACTACTAGCTTAATGTCTTTCAAGTAAATAAGTAAATTATAAAATGGGTTAATCATACACCTTAAAGGTTCTAATAAGTATAATTACGTTCTGTGACATAAAATACCAGCTGGCCGCATTGGAACGGGTATGAGGGGGGGGGGGGAATTGAGGCTTAATGGAACGGGTACGAGCTACTTTCATAACTGGTTTATGTGGCTGAACGCCTGGACAAAATAACTCCCAAATAATTTGCGAATCCTGACATAGATCCTTAATCATCCTTCGAACATCTTTTTTTTTATTTTTGTCTCACGTCTCAAAGTCTTTACGATCACTGGTGAACGGAATAAAAACATTGGGATACAAGCACAGCCATTCTTATTCTCCTGCTCTATTATTGCGTACAATTAGTGGTATCAGGCAAGCTAATAGCCCTAATCTCCATTCTCAATATGCTAAGAGGATTCGTTGAATGAGTTTCCTACGACGACTTCATTGCTTTAATGGGTTCTTTCGCAATTATCTCCCATCATGGTTTCAATGGGCCCCTGAAGACACAGCGAAAGGAAAAGCTCTCCAGGCCAACGGAAAGATGGGGAAAAAAGACATTTCATTTATATGTTAAGTAAAACAGACATTTGACTTACAATTTTTACTCCTCCCACATACTATAACAATTCCCTCAAAAGTCCTTAATTAAATTTTCGGTATTTAAAATAAAAAGGCATTTCGGGTTGAATACGGGTAAAATACGGGTTGAATTTGTTCCTTATGGGCTTCAATCATTAATTGAAAGACGTGATGTGCGCGCTTTAAGGTGCCATTTTATGCATCAGTCTTAATTGTACATTGATTGCTGATTAATTTCCCTGATATTATTGATAGGCCATAAAATGCAAGGGAGAAGAAAAGTTGACTAAAAGTAGAATAAAAGTTTCATTCCGACTTTTTTTTCTCTCTAGGATTTAAACTTTTGCCATTGCGTCATTTATAGACTACTCTGTTATTGTTGTTTTCATGACGTCAAACTAATTTGGTATTTGAATCAAAATCTCTAAAACTACTTTTCGAGTTTGAGTGATGTACTAACTTTAAATCCACAAACAGAGCATGCCTTATCAAATGATTGGGATGATGGGTTCAAAAGCTATCGTAGGAACAATTTTTTTTTTTGGGGGGGGGGCTATAAACAGCCTACATGACTGAGCTAGAGTAAATATTCACTTTTAGTACATAAATATCAGTTCATTCAATAAAAAAAAACAGCAAAACGTTAGGTCTATTGCTGTGATAGCCAAGTGCTTTTAAAAGCCCCCACGCTCCGTTATTGCAGCATCATAGAGCGCGATGCAGTACAGAGTGATCAATTGAATTGTGATTCGGGTTGATGGCTCGAGTACCACTAAACCATCATCAGTCATGAACCTTGAGTGATTTGATGAGGGGTGAAGGTGCCTTTGTTTGACGAAGAAACAAATGATCTTGCCAACTCCTATCAAATTCATTCTATTGCTAATTTCTTAAATACGCAACGCACACCATGGAATAAATTATAAACTTGTAGGAACAAATGTTTCATTATCTACGGGAAAAAAAACAGAATGGAAATCTCCAAAGATACCGTATGAACCGTCGCTGGTCGTGGCAACATCTATGGTGAGAGTCAATAAAAAATTACAAATGTTTACGGACAAACCTACATTTTATTTTTTATTAATGTAAAACGGTATTGCGACCCCCAACATGTAGTAAGTAAGGAAAGAAAACACACCACTGAGGGTCCAAACGCCTTTTTTTCTTGTGCGACTTAATTCATTTAATTCTAGCCTGATTTTCATTCTAATTTTTGCATTGGTAATGAATATTTCTTACCTACAAGTTCAATTTATTCCCATGATATGTGATGTTCTCGATCTTATTTGGCAAGGTCATCAGTTTCTTGTTTAATCATGCAATTAATCAATGGAATCATTTGGGTCACTTTGCATTAATGCAACTGGCGCTTCGAGCTTAGTATACGAGTAAAATTTGATGTTTAACAGATCACCCCCTCCTCCCCTTAACATATCATCAAAGTTTCACGATTCTTAGTTTAGTAGTTCTAGAGTAATAGAACTGCATCACAACTACTCACATCGCAAGCAGCGTTCACCAACCTCCGAGATGGCAGGGGCTAACTTTCGTTAAAAGGGCATAATCAGTTTTGGGAGAAGACATTTTTAAGCACAAACTAAACAAAAAGTGCATTTTTCTAAAACGGGTTAGAGAAATGCCCCCCCCGTTCTGCACGCATATGAAGAATCACCTTGTATAGGTTTAAATGAATGTTTAAAGCATATTAGTCAGGAATCCGTGCTAAGAAAAGAGTTTTCGAGTCATTTACATAGGTTTTACTGAATGTTGCAAAACCCGGGAGTACAAGAAAGCTATTCATCAGAAAAGAGCTTTTTACAACACATACATGTGTATGACTAACTGCACCAAAACCGTATTATAGCGGAAAACCAACATGGGAAAAAAACCTTTAACCTTTTGATAAATGTCGAAGTTTTGGGTTTCCACAATATAGTGTTAATTCTTTAATTCCAATCTAGACTAGAGCACATAATAAAATGCACACATTGTTTTAACACTTAGTTTCGCATTTGCCCTTTAATGCACGCTTTAAGCAGAGAATTTTTTTTATGGTGTCTGTTCCGAGTTGGTTTGATGCTTTTCAGCATTTTTGGACGTAACAAAAGGAAAACTAACGTCAACCAAAACAACGTGTACCTTCGCTGTAGCGAATTTCTTTAAACACCCGTTCCTTTGAAAGACGTGCTGTTTTTCTATAAGCCAAGTTTATTTTTTTACCTGTGCTTAAAACTCTTTGCAATTCATGAGACCTTTTCTGGCAAGTGCCGCTGTAATTCCCTTTACGGCTTTTATTAGGCTGCTTTAGCGTTTAGTGTAGCGCAAATTCTCTACATTGCAGTCTTAAATTAATTGCGCCAAAACAACTGCGATGCGTAAATGATTTAATTAAACGTTCACCATTCCCCACATTCTTACTTTAGTCGTTGCTTTATACCATTTTTTCTCTTCTTTTCCTCCGCTTCAAGCAGCTTAGCACAAGGACGTGGGGTGAGCAAGGGCCATAGCTCGTATTAGGTGTGCAACATTTAGTCACTTCGTTTAGATTTTAAATGCATCGGTGCGCAGTGAAAAGAAAACGAAGAAGGGCTCTCGGCTGTTTTGGGTCGCTTTGCATTAATAAAAATGGCGCTTCAAGCTTAGAATTTGAAGCAATTTGTTGTTTAAAACTGTGAGTCATTTACTCTTTCGTGTATTGGTGTTTCTTTTCAGAAAATTTAGATCAGCTTTCGTCTTTGTTCGCTCAGGCACATCACAGCACCATTCACCCCTTTAGTACATTCTTAGCAAACTGTGACGACTTAATTGTTAAGATTAAAGGCTTAACATCACAAAGGCTTTCCTGAGCAACACTATACCTCCTTCATCATATTTACACATCACAAAAACTTTCTTGTGTAACAATACAACACTCGCAAGTGAACATATCACATTATTCATAGAGGCTTTCCTGCACGGCATAACAAAGCAAACCCTTAAACACACTTCTTAGCAAACAAACCACATACTTCAACGTACTTCCCAGCACATCACACAGATTTTATGTAACAAAAAAGAACACAATCCTATGAGCATATCTCAATAACCAAAAAGGCTTTCCTGTATATACCAAGCGACCATTCAACATACGTACGTCTCAGCATATCACAAATGCTGTCCTTCAGCAAACAACAAAGCACCCCTTCCACATATGTTTCAGCACATCACCAAGGCGTTCTTCAGTAACAAAGTAGACCGCACCCACCACCATTAACAGACCAGTAATAAAAAAAAACTTTCCTGCAAAACTATTAACTAAGCACTTCCTCTAGCAGCATATCAAAACTGCTTTTCTGCATAGAAAACAACGCACCCCCTTAACCATACATACATTCCGACATATTACATGTTTACTTCACATCAAAATGCTAAGAGGCAGCTTAACCCTCGACGTTACTTCGTTGCCTGCATTCTAATTGTGGAATATACTGCAAGATGACATAAGATCGATTCGCATCTCTGACTTGCGTACACATGGGCTATTTTAAAACACGATTGTTATAACGTTCACCGTGGCTAAGGGGGGAGGGGGGGGGCTAAATTGTAATTCGCTTATTAATTTCCTATTAAAGTTTTGTGACCTACAAATTAAGTTGCTACCGCAGAACTGCTTAAAAGTTTTTTCGAAAATATCTTACGCACCCTTTGATCTTTGGAATCACCGTCTTTGGTATGCAAGCATACTGTTTCAAGATTTAAGTATAAAAAATAAGACTGAAGTTTGGTCATTTAGGCCATTTTTTGCCTATACAAAAATAAGGTAAAACTGTGTTGTGTCACTTCCAATTATTGAACAAAACTTAAAATTACACACTTTTATCCCGCGTTCTCCTCCTCATGAATTATTAATTTTTTCTTATTCTTAATTTTTCAAAGGTCGAGTTAATTATTGAACCTAGTTTAAAGTTAGTTAACGATTGTGGAGAAGGGATTTAAATTGTGTAATTTCGAATAGGTTGAGCATCTGAAATCTCAGTGGTTTCAAAACACACTAGCCTGTTCCATACCATCCAGTTCAAAAAATAAAAAAAAATAAACAGTTTTTCATTCCATTCGTGATGTTACCACGCAATCTCTCATTGGCATAAAAAGTGATTGTGGCTTTGAATTTTGCAGACCCGAGGTGTTAGCCTTGCTATTTTGAAATTGTTGAGGTTCAAATTTAGAAGGATTTGTAGTAACTCTACAGGGTTGACACATGATTATATTTGCTCAACCGTCTGCCAAGATGGGGATTAGGTTTACACCCCATTATTATGCCATTGCTAGAAAAAGTACGACCACGTTATTTGTGTTGTGAGGTTATTTTTTTTTTACGTAATGTATGGCTTCGTCAAAAAGGTTTTTGAAGAAAAAGCAAATAAATAGATTTTCCTATGATTTGTATATCTCCTCAGTTCCTTTTTTGTGTGGGGGGAGGGGGTGCAAGCCCCTGGCATCCGTTATTTATACCACTGATCATCATTACAAATGCTGTCTCTCGTTCAGACTCAGCAAGAAAGCAGAATTTTTAATAACCTTTATCATGACAATAAATTACCTAAAGTAATAAAAAAGCTCAATAGTGTCGATTTAGTAATCGCGCACGATGTTTTATTCCGTCCCTCCCAATTCTTCCAGCTACCCCCTACTATGTGCTGCAATCAATATACGCTAGTTTCAAAACCCATTTACCTAATCATACGACTAAAAAAAATCCTTCCTCTTCGGTGGTAACAATTACAAAGCTATAACTACAATACACGGTAATGTGAATGTTTATGACCCACTGACTGCCACTGCACTAAAAAAGATCACTTTTTATGCTTCGAAATTAGGACACTGTCTTAATCAGTATTACGTACGTCCTCCATGTTTTGTCTCCTGTTAACTGTATCTGCGCTCCACTGTATTTCCACTAGTGTTCTTAGAATTAGAGAATGGTACCCGAAACCTCCAAAAATACCTCCTTTTCATGCTCCATTTGCTGAAACGCAGAGCACGACTGTGTCTGGTGAGTAGTCTCCATGTTGCATGCGTCACGTGGTTGAAGTTACGACCGCCGATTGGGTGCTGTATAGATACAACCCTATGTTTGAGAGTGTTGCGACCAGCATGCAGATAGAGCCATGGAACACACCCCATTTCAAGATGAACAAAGCTTAATTTCAACATTTCTGACCGATGACTGGCGGTTGTTAGAACCTTGTCCACCTTAAAACTCTATTTTGTCACAAAAATGTCAAGTAGAACCCTTTAATTCTAAGGTATGTCTATTTGTATATGTTTCAGCAGTTTAGGAAGAACCGCTTTCAATGATATGTTTCTGCCTCAACCTTTTTATTATCTGTGCTCGACGGTTCCTGAGTTGCATATATATATATTTTAGAGAAGTGACGGTGCAGGAGAAATGGAGCACAAACTATAAATCTTAAATTCAGGTGGAGTTGCGATCATAGCGGGCTTAAAACATCTTTAAGAGTGCCATTCAAAAGCGTCAAATATTATTCTAGAGTTGTGCAAGAAGACTGCAAATGGCGTCATCTTTTTTATGTTGATCGTTTGAATAACATCATTTCGTGGCTGGAATTTTTTACTTTCGTTTGCGGGAGAAAAACAGAATATCATGAAGTTGGCGATACACTCAAACTTCAACGAATTCCTGCCTCGAATACCTCATCTGCGACAATACACCCTAACTTCAACGAATTCCTGTTTCGAAAACCTCATCTGCAGCGTGCATAGCTTACAAATATTCACGAACGCTTTTTTTCCTAAATCTCTAATTCCCTAAGGGATTAGCGAGTCATAGATTAATGTGGGGGATGACACTTTTAGTACAAATATTACGGTAAATATTACGAATAATATTATTGGCAAACAAATATGATATGACGAGACAATATTTCAACAAGCCTGTAACCGAAAAACTTTCATTAAAAACAATTTAAAAGTCGCTATTTCTCACTTGGTCTCATTTCGTCATGACCAGAACAAGAAAAGAAACTATCATTATCTGAGATTTAACAACGAAACTTAGTTAATGTTTTTAATAACGGCTAATTGATAAACTACCATTTCAATTGTCTTTTCTCTTATGGGTTTTTCAGGAATATACTTGTTAATACACTCCGTAAAAATCTGAGTGCAATACTCGCTCGTTTAAATTTGGACTTTTTTCCTTTGCGTGGGAAGTGCTCTTCGCTGGCCTTGTTTACATTCATGCTGCCTAAACTACGTATCACATTAATTTTAAAGGATTTCGTTTTGTCCCTCATAATTTCTGTCCCTTTTTTGCATCTCAAGGCTAAAGAAGTGATCAGGTGCGCCATCACTGCTGGTTTAAAACTAAAACGCGACATTAGCCACCACAATTACTAGTGTGCCTCTGCTATAATTCTTACGTTGTTTATTACAATTGCAAAGTAACGTTCCTGTATTTAAAATATTCATAACAAAATTTAATATTTAATATTCATATGTATTTAACTACAAGGCATCAGTAACGATAGTTTTTAACAATATTCAAAAGATTCAAAAAAGTTGACGACGCCACAGCTGACCTACGCCACTTCCGACGACAATCTGATGTGCACATCTCTGTCACTTACTGCACCAGCGATCGTTAATTTAAACGTAGCAACCATCAAATCTGTAAGTGGTAGCTGCAGACAACTGCATTAGCAAGTGGGCCTATTCATTTCTGTAATACGTGGTTGAGAGTTCAAGTTACAAAAGTAACCAGGAATCTGACATTTTAGACGCATCCGTGTTATTGTTTCGTGTTGTGTATAAACACGTCGTCTGCTGAACAGGTTCGTTTTGTATCAGCGCTTTGTCAAGCTACAGTGAATTGAGTTTTCAAAATGGGAGATTCCCATCGCTAGTGTAAAGGCCACATTGGTCTCCATGTTGAAGGGAATTCCACCAAGCACTTTCTTTTTAACGAAGCATATGTAAGTCGTTAATGGAATCGTTTTATTAATTTTTTTCCGATTGCCTGCATTCCTCTAGTGGTTAAAACGTGATGATCAAATATAATTATATCGTCGAAAAGCTATATGTATAAAGAAGCAACGATGTCTTAATTTGCCAGTTTTTAAAATGTTCGCTAAACTACCAGCAGCACGGTATTTGGTTTGTCGGAATTCCTTAACATTAGGATTCCTTTGCTTTGCTGCAACCTTTCATTTGGGTTCCTTCCAGATTACAAAAGTGCAACTAACCACCCAACCAAAATTTAGCAATTTGATGTCCGTTATAGGCAATGTTTGCTCGCTCGCTCCGCCAATAATCTAAAAACGGGCCATGGTTTTTAAGCAACTGTCCTATTTTACCACGTAAAAAACCTAATGTACGCTGCAAACACATTTACGATTTTTTTAAAAATATTAAAAACAAAAATGAAAAGGACAAATCAATCCAAAGTGCCAGAACTAATATGAACTTCTCTTCATCGTTTTCCCGTATACGTTTTTATCAGCTAGGGAACTAAAAAATTTAATTACTTTAAAATTAACCAAAAATGAGCAATGTAGCAACTGCAATTCTGGGAACTCGGCGCTAAACCAGGGCCTCCTTCAAGAAATATTTGGGGACTTATTTCTTTCATTTACGCATTTGCTCACTTTATTCACATTTTTCTGTGTTTAAGTAAATGTATGGGGCCCGGGCGCTACGTCTGTGACCCCCCCCCCCCCCCCACTGCTCACTACGGCTCTGTTATTATTGAGAAACTGAGAAGTTACTTCTTTCCATTTCATGTGGTTGCATCGTGAGTAGATTATCTGTCTATACATACATATATTTCACTTTGGCCGGAATAGGCGAGAGTGTGGAGGGGAAAGGAAAGCATTGTGACATCCAATCCTAACCCAGCCAACTTAATGCGATCGACCGAGCATGTTCATTCTTTGCATGGTGGCAATTGAAAAGGCCGAGCGTGTTTATTGTTTGCACAGCAGCAACGAAAAGGGCGAGTTTGTTCATTGTTTGCATATTGGCATTTTCTGCAAAATGGCGAACAACCGGCAGTGTCAAGGGTAATGTCGATAAGTAGTAATAATCAGTAACAAGCGACAAAAACGGCAACAAACGGTGCAGTGTGACAGCATAACTGCCTACTAGACTAACATAACTAGGAGTATTAATGTTAATTATTCGTTTTAGCACTACGTCACACGAAGCAGACCAGCACTAAGAAAAGGCACTCTTTCCCATAAACAGACGAGTTTTCGGGCGTGCCACCAACCAGGAATAAAAAGTCCCAGCACGCACTGTGAACGCTGAGATCAGTCCCCGGACAACCAGACCAAGCATAGCACAGTTGTCAGGATCGCCTATCAGCTGAGCGGGTGCCGGATCGAATCCGGCGGTGGACCAAGGTATACATAATTAACTATGGCATTTCAAAAATAATAGTCGTCTGGTGATGCCTGGTGTATCTGATGCTTTGCCGGTGTGCTTGCGTTATGGAAGAACCTCTGATTAATTGTACTTGTTGGCCGGGCGCCAGGTCTTTCCCTGTGTATTCTGGGTATGGTTCACTTCCTTCATTACCAATTGTGAAGTTACAAATTGGAAAACTTTTCGAACCAGAAAAGTTTCGTTGTATGACAGGGTGCGACAGAATACCCAAATTAGGAAAATGTAAGCACTGGAACGTCGTTTGCTGAAAAGAGAAGCCCTTAGCGCACAATATCAAGACAACCCGACGTTTCGAGCTGACTCCAGCTTTATCAAGGGCATAAAAAACACATTTTTTTGTGCGTTTTGCGCTTCTCTTTTAACATACAGAATATCCAGAACAGGTCAGAATAGATTCTGTAGCTGCTGAAGGAACCTGGTAAACCTCTCACACTACCGTGATGTTCAGCTCTTGCAGGGACTTTGCAGGTTCCCTTTCTAATACTGATCAGATTAGAACCTTACAATGTTTTCTTCGCAAGTTCAAATCTGATCAAGCAAGCCCTTAACATCTAAATTTCTTCCCCAAACCCTCTCCAATGTACTATCTTTTGTGACAGTCCTCTTTAGGCGACCAAACCCAGCACAAACGGGACGTCCATCTCCAAGAATACCACCTTCAACAATCGTAAATCTACCATTAAAGTAGCAATAAATTGAGGGCGACCAACACATAAACACCATTTCTCCATCAGACCCTCTTCACTCAGTCCACTCTTTTCTATTTTTCACTTTCTTTCCTAGTCATGCCTTTTCAAGAATGAATAGAAGTTCGTGTCCTGTTCATTCACCCGAGGCATTACTTCTCTTACGTGGGGGCGGCTGCTTCTAACCCCTCCCCCTACTATCCTGAACTGGACACAGCTTCCTCAGTGGCTAGAGGGCGCGAAATTTACGTTTCTCCTACCGCCTCGACCGTAATAATGATGTCAGTGTGGAGTAGATTTTTCACGCCGTTCGTATATATGGTCCGTCTTGATGGCAGAGCTCTCGTTCTCTCTCCGTACGCCCCTCCTTTTCTGAAAACCTTGACGTTTGTGTCAGCCATTCGTATGCGTTCTTTTCCCACTCCTGGTTTTCCCATCAGCTGGGTTGTGGATGAAGACTGTAGTGGGAGGAATGGAGCCTTTTCCTTCTTCCCAAGACACCAAAATTTGACTCCTTTTTTTCCTTTTGTCGTTCTATCATCTTTTCTTTCTTTCCTGTTCTCTCTATCGAAGCTGTTTCTGGCAAAGATGAGTAGCAGACAGGTCCAAGTTTTCGTTATAACGAGGATGATGCCTTTTCCTATCTTGACTTGTGTTTTTCGACCCCCTGGGATTGAGAGTGAAATTACAGCTGCCATGTCAACACGCTTACACAGCAGTGTTTTTTTTTTTT
>JAHWFP010008921.1:0-23187 GCA_023313725.1 Lithobius niger
TTTTTTTCTCCAAAACGAGCACTATTTTCGCTATAGTTTTTAATTGGCCCAACCGATTTTCCTAAAAATTCTGTCCAATCGGAGCTCTCAATGTGCACTACAATCTGGCCCAAAAAGTATTAAAATCCGCTCATCCGAACTTTTTATATTCACCAAAACGTATAACGCCAAAACCTGTGCCGCAGCGAACGCCATTTCCGGTCGCCGTTTTCCAAAACTGTATATTTTGTAAATTATTCTTTCAGCCATAAAGCTAAAAACACTAGCCGAATTGTGCAATAGGAGGGGCTGCCATAACGGTACTTAACCTCACATACATGTAAGGATACACACCTAGAATGATATTTTTTATTTGTAATTCGAGTGACGACTTTTGTTATTTATGAAAAATGTCCGACGATCAATTTCACATGTCTGCTTCTGCAAACAACTAAAAACTAACCTAAATGCGTTGTAGCATTATTTATTATTAAGCTGTTATATTTAATCTTTTATTTTGTGCACAAATGCACTTTAGTAAACTTAAATTCTTGCCATGAACCCTACCGGAGCTCTTCGTGGGTTTTAGTGTTATTTTACCGGACCCAGTGTTTATTTATGTACGTATTTATTTTAGTTAAAATCTCCAACAAAAACTGCGACCATAGCTACCATCCGAATGCAAACAACTAGCGCTTCCTTCAATTAAAATCATATCTTGCAAAGAGATGTTTATTCCCAAAGCCAATGTTTATTCTGAGCAATACACTTCGTCCCCCCCCCCTTCCTTCAATAGTTGCGATGCGTAACATCGTAGTTTAAAAAGACAGGCCAATTCACTTTGTTGAGTTCAAAACTCCTTGCACCTTCTTTAACAAAGGCCTTATTGTTCCCAGCAGCTCTGCACCCAAATTCTTTACTTAGCCGACTTCTCCTCCCACTTTCTATTGTTCTCCTGGCCCTCAGCCAATCAGAGGTGCCTAGCATCCTCGTGAGTCCGCACTTTGGTCGCCAAAATCCGATGCTCCAGCATAAAAAGCCCCAGTTGCCCTCCCTCCACAGCACAGCTCAGGAATCTCAAAGCTAGAGGTAGCTACGCCGGTCGGGAGTGGAGATGCCACGGTCCGATTGTTGCCATGCCGGGCAAAGGTAGTTGGTTCATATGTAACTTATTTTAACTTAACTTATCTTTTGGACTCTTAATTCAAAATTTATAGTTTAATCTTAAAGTAACCTTTAGCTTTGAAAGTAAATTATAGTCTGTTAAGCCATCGGCATTTAGGACGTTAACGGCCATAATGTAAGGGTTTACGGTCCCTTCCTAAAAACCGCTTTTATTTTACCGTTTTCATTAATCTAACTTAATGTAAACAAAGGCCATTGGGTCAATTAGATTTGCAGAAGCGCAGCACTTCATGGAGTGTACATCCCTTTTCTAATGTACATTCTGATGGGGACGGTTTGATCTTTTGGGAGTACCATTTGAAAAATAACTGCAAGGTCTACTACTATAACTCAGCCGAGGCTGTTTGTAATTTAGAGGGCTCTTTTGCGAAATCCCCTTGCCTAAACCACTGTTTCTATTTTGAAATTGTAAACAAACTAAAACCAAGTTCATGTGAACGAATTTAAATGTAAATTCATGAAATGCTTTTAATCCAAAGCTAAGTTATTTGTACAGTATTTCAAATGTAAAGTGTAATCTTTAACATGTTTAAAACAAAACCAGGAGTTTTAAATGCCAGTTGGTATACTAATTCGATGATTGCTGGAAGTTAACATTTAAGATAATTTTCTTTAATTTAACTTAGCTAGCTTTTTCCCACCTCGGTGGCAGCGTTACCCGCTTGTTATTACTAGTTAGCCTAATTATTAGGACATCGATGCTCCATTCCCTACAACGCGACAGTAGCAGTTGTGCTGTTTTAACGTAAAAAGTACTCAAAGTCAACTCAGAGTGATAATAAGCAAGATCCAGTATCACCAGATGACGGCAATGTTACAAGCACCTTAGCTGTCGTAGCATCCGCCGCTACAAAGGGCTCAATCCCCTAGAGATGAAAGTTGGCTTCTCTGCCGTGCTCGCAGCACCCGTTCCATGGTGCATGCGCGTAGGCCTCTATATAAGGAGCCGCCTGTAAGCTGGGCGTCACTCTTTCTTCCACTCGACGGCGGATGCTACGACGGCTGAGGTGCTTGTTAACATCCCCGACATCCTGGTTGACTTTGGGTGAAGTTAAAAATTTCTAAGATTTGTTGTTATGGTATTTTCGGAACAGCACAGTTTGGCTACTGACCCGACATGGGGAATGGAGCGTTTATGTCCTAATTTATAGGCCTGTACAGTAATTAATAACGAGGTACGCGCTGCCACCATGGTGGAGTATCGTTAATTACAAACACGGAGTTTAAAAATAAAAGTGGGCTACATATTATTCAACTCTAGCAATTAGATTACCGGAGAACAACTGGCATTTAAAAACTTTTGGTTTAATTTAATGGTGATAACAAATATATAAAAATACAAGTTAATTCGTGACACTAATTTTACAAGAAATCTTTAAATTAAAGCACCATGAATTTACAATTAAAATTCGTTTCCAAACTTTTGCTTCAAGTTTACATCATAAATTTCCATGCAGGGTGTTTTTCAACCCCCTAAAATATAAAGTACATCCGCAAGTTACAAATCAGGCCTACAGTTTTGTTTCAAGAGGTACTCCCTCAAGATCAAACTAAACTTCTTTTTAAATCTAAACCAGTTCTGCCTCGACAAACACTAGCAATTTAAGAAAGACTTTTGTTTAAATTAAGGCATTTAAAATAAACAATATCGACATTGGTTTTTAGAAAGGGAACCACCCTGACGTTATGGTTTAACTGGGTCCAGAACTGCCGATGGGGTAAGTTAAAACCATAATTTCTCGAATTCAAGTTAAAATTGAACTAATAATTTAGAATTGGGCCTAAAGAATAACTTTCAAGTTTTAAACTAAATACGAATCACTACCATTTGCCTGGCATGGCAACAATCAGACCGTAACATCTCCACTCCCAATCGGCATGACCACCTCTAGCTTGAGATCTGTGAGCTGTGCTAAAGACTGAGATCCGTTTGGGGTTTTTATGCTAGCAGGGAGGATCTAGCCAGACCAAGTGCGGACACCGAGGAGAGCTACGCACTCCTGATTGGCTGAGGGCCAGGAACAATGGAAAGGAGGGGAGCTGGCAGTTTGACAAACGGATTGCATGGAGAAGTTTTGAAGGATACAAGGCTTGATTAAAGAAGATGCATTTCGAGTTTTACTCGATTAACAAAGTGAAAAGCCATTTTATCATACACGGCGATAGTATATGATTGAAGTCCTCTCTCCAGCAAAACTAAAACTATTAATTTCTCCGTTTCTATTCAATATATTTCGACCAAACTTGGCCAGATAGTAGATAGCAACTTTCCAAACTTTACACCAACTTTTATGCAATTCCGTGCAAGAGTAAACATAGGGAGCCACACGTAAATATGAAAACTGTTCACTTGTTGTTGTTGTTCTTGTTCTTCTTGGCAGACACGGTTTCAGAAAAAAACTACTGCACCTACCTAAAATCTGAAACATGGTCTGAGCCAGAAATTTTCCTGGGCTTCAACCTTACAGGGACCACGTTTTCGAATGGTCGATCCATTCCGGAGTTACGGGACCCTAAACGATCATTTTGATTGTTTTACATTGTTTTAACCATTGTATTTAGGGAACAATGCCACTCGGTAAACTCCAGATTCATTCTTCGTGCACATGTTATGTCTTTGCTAAAAAGTTGATTGTTGAACGGTAAAATGAAAGAATCCGTGTTTCAGCTAAACGCATATATTTTTAAACCAAACTAAGCTGCGTTGTTAATTTTCAGCTAAAAACGATAGAATTGTGTATTTATTTCGCAGATGCAGCCTTTCAGAGCTGACTTGAATTGTTTCAGCGTGGCCAGCAACAATCGACTGCATGCATAAACCTTCGCAGCGCGATGCCATAGCCGTAAAAAAGGTACACGGATTACAAACAAAAACGTAAAAATTGCATCTGTTTAAGTGCTGTTGTGCTTTACGAATCATATATTTAAAACGTAAAGCACAACAGCACTTAAACATATGCAATTTTCTCAATTGTACATTTGATTAAGTCAATTAAAAATCCTCAATTTTTATCCGTGTACATTTTAACAAGTGAAAATTCAATCATATAACCACTTTTTTTACGGCACACTTGACGTTTTTCTTTGTAATTTTTACTATTATGAATGCATTTAATTGAAGGAATGTTCAGATCAATTGATATGATTAATAGCAGGAAAGCTAGGAGTATTTGCTTGGGAATGATTGTCACAATCGACAATTTAACTGGAGATTTTAGTGAAAACTATTTACACAAAATTTGTGTCCGGTAAAATTAAAGTTTAAAATAAATCGTCGAGCTCATGGTAGGGTTCACGGGGCAAGTTAAAATATCAAAAGATTAAGTAACTAGCTTAGCAAGAATGCTACAACGCATTTAAATAAGAATTATTTGCAGAAACGGATAACTAGTTTTGTGAAAGTCGGACATTTTTCATAACATTTGCGGCCGAGACACAGGAATAAAATTTATCGTTCAAAGTGTGTAATCCAACATGTATGTGAGGTTAAGTGCTGACTGACAGCCCCTCCTTTTAACACAACTAAGCTAGTGTATGCAGGTTTTTTGCCTAAAAGAAAATCATGAAAATAAATACAAATATACATAAGATTCGAATAACGGCGACCGGAAGTTGTGCGCGCTACTTAAATTTTTTCAAATTGATGTGGAGAACGGTGTTGAATTTTACAATTCTGTTTCCGCAGGATTTTAGCAGAAGTGTAGGGCTATTAAGGGCTGCAAAGATTGGTCGTTTAAGTCCATTATTTGTGGAGATATGCTTGTTTGAAGTGCAAGGTCCTTTGGCGCTGGAGTGCCAAAGAAAAAAAATTTGTTCGTCTTAAAAAAATAAGGTTTTCCCAAAGTTTTTGATTGTTGGAGTCCGGGTATCCTCTCCAATCCGGTTTTCTGGCCAAAGCCCTTTACACTTGGTAACCAAGAGGGGAGGCCGGGCGAGCCACGGTAATGTATGGTTTCATAAGGGCAATAGAAACCAAAATCAACCAGCTGTACCTGGTATTTTGGGCTTTCTATGTGCCAATAGCAGACCTCGTCCCACGGAGGCGTGGCAAGGTGCCGGAGCCCGTGCTGCAAGCAGGCTGCCCCTGAGTATAAATACCCCGTGAACCGGTCGGTGCAGGCGTAACGACTGGAGTCAGAGGCCGGCGAGATCCCTGAAAGAGGGGACAGTGACCGTGTTCCGGGCTACGCGATAAAGAAAAAAAGGCATGCAAAAATGACAATTTTATTATTACTTGTACGGAATCTTGATCCAAGTTGAACTCGAGAACCAGAGTCTTATGGAGGACGAGTGCAAGCCGCAGCTTGAGAAACTGGTGCGGAGAGACTCCGCGAATCAGGAATCCTTAACTCGGAAGGGTGGACAGAGATCAGGCCGTTGCAGTTTTTGCAACTGAGGCAGGAGTCCGGGAATCTGCGACTCGGAAGGATGAATAGAAATCAGGTGTTTGCAGGTTTTTTTTTTATTTGTGACCGGGTACAGAAAAACCTGGTACTCCGGGTGAGACTGGCTAGAAGATCTTCATGTCGGAAGCAATCTACTGGATATGTCCAGGCGGACGCGATGTATTCTTTTCTTCTTGTCTTGTCTTGCCTTGACAAGTCTTCTCGTGAGTCTTCTCGTGAGAAATGTTGACAGATGAACAGCGCTTGTGAGGAGGACAAGCCATTGAGAGACCCCGTGAAAGGTGGTCCGTGGTTCCTGTGTCAAATGAAGTCTGAGAAGAAAAAATGCTAGGGCAAGACTCGGAAGCCTAGTGCTACTCCTTTAGCCTGAGCAAAGTGAACTGCACAGGGTAAGTCTCAGGTAGGAACACTGGAATGTTGTACAAGTTTGGTGAAAACTGGGACGACGGTAAATGTCGACAAACAGCCAAACTATACATAGTGATAGTGGAAGCGGATCGAATGATGAGGCGGCCAATGACCGGTCGGTGACTGTCAAGTCAGCAACTTGGTGCAGAACGGGAACGGCCTTACAGACCGTGGTTAGGCTGGGTGAGACAGGGGGGACTGAAACCGAAGGTGGGCATGGTCGTAAGAAAGGAGATAGAGACTCCTGTAATAGTCCTGTAGTGGCGAAGAGCTACCTGCTGAAGACCGACGTTTGAGGTGCGGAGGAGCTCGAGGTAAAGCCAGGCGCCTGTTAATGGTGTTATTGGGGAATGGGAAGCTGGAGACCGGAGTTACGGAGTTGCAAACGTGAATGATTGAGGATGGAGTTATAACCGTAGTTGACTGAAGGAAGAAAATGTGTCCATGACGTCATCTGTTTACCAGGTCCATGGCTCATCTGATGGGGTGACTGGTTGAACCCTCAGTTCGTGTGAAGCTGGTCGGAGGCAGTCCGTGTTGGTACCCCCTGGAACCTGGAGGGTTGAAGCGCCAGTGAGACTAGAAAGGCGAGAGGCCGAATGACGTGGAATAAAATGGGATGCACGTCTGCCGCAGCTGTTTGGTAAAAAAAAAAGGCGCTGTTTGGGCAGCACATACGGTCTTAGAATGGTGTGTGGGATGGAAGAGAATCAGCTGTGGGCATGTCAGGAGGAGACCGGCGACAGGGGACAAGAGTTGCTGGCCAACGTGAATGTTCCATGTGGGCTATAGCTCTCACGGATGTTGCTAGCAGACCGTGGGGCAACGCCCGAGGAGACCATAGAACGAGGCTGAAGGTAAGAACGAGTTGTGAACCGTAAAGAAATCCACGGAGTAACTGCCAGGTTTCTGTCAACAGGCGACAGGTGCCATGAAACAGCAGTTGCTGGAGAAGGAAAAAAATGGTCCTTGGCGTGACTGTTGCCTTCTTGTGTGTTTTCAGCAGACCGAAGGCTCTGGTGGATCGTAGGACAAAACCTAGATGGTCATCAGATTCCTGTAGACAAGCGGCCGGACGCAGGTGACCGGAGGCCAGGAGTTGTGGAGTAGTGCACAGTCCGTTACGATTCCGTGGTTCCCTGTGTTGACCCTAGCAGACCAGAGGGTCTGGGGATCGTGGGCCGGCAAGGGGAAGGGGAGGACCGCCCAAACTGAAGACGTGTAACAAGGGCGGTGCTTGCGAGGACGGTCGTCGGAAGACAGGGGACAAGATGAAGGCAAAAGCTGTGTCAAATAGCTGTGGTCCCTGTTAACACTTCTAGCATATCCAAGAGTCTGGGGGATCGTAGACGGAGGCCCGAGGGGGCCGCAGGAAGGCGAGGGCTGGATCCGTAGAGCGGGCAACAAGTTACAGCTATTGCGTAGTGTGGTTAATGTTGCTCGTGAAAGCTTCCTCCCAGAGATCGGGGACCGAAGGTAGGAGACAAGAAGAATGTAAAACCTTCTTCATGTTGCGGTGATCACCTTGATTGCTCCTAGCAGACCTAGGGTCCGGGAGACCGTGGGTTGGGGTTCAAGAGGCGTCCGAAAAGCGAAGCATGGTTGCCAATGGCGAGGACTGTTGTGGGAAGACAGGAATCTGGAACAGAAGGCAGGAGACTGGAAGGAGCTTCATGGAGTATCCGTGGTCCTCTTGAGTGTCCCAAGGAGACTCCAGGGTTTGGGGGAACCGTAGGTTGGGATTAGAGAGGCGTCCGAGAAGCGAAGCTCGGTTGTTACCAGTGAGGACTGTTGGAGGTAGGAGACAAGGTACCGGAGGCCTGAAAATACTGTATGGCGTAGCCGAGGTCCTCGGGAGGGTCCCAAGGAGACTCCGAGGGGAGGGGGGGGGAAGAAGGACGTCCGAAAAAGTGAGGTTTTAATAGCCGAACAGTCAGGCAGGATGCCGCTGTAACGGCGGATGCTACGACGGGGTAGGCGCTTGTAACATCGCCGGTCGCTTGGTGTAACTGGATCTTGCTATCAATCACTGTTTGGCGTTTACATACTTTTTCGGTTAAACAGCACAACTGCTACTGTCCCGATGTATGGAATGGAGCATTGAAGTCCTAATCTAAGACCTGGCTAGTGAATAAATAGCGGGTAACGCTGCCACCAAGGTGGGAAAAGGCTAGCTAAGTTATATTTGAAGAGAATTGTCCTAAATACTAACTTCTAGCAAAACAACGAACGAACAAACCGTCGGACGTTTAAAACTCCTGGTTTTTATTTTAAACAAACATGTTAAAATGACCGCACTTTACATTTACATTTGGCAAATTTACAACTGGACTTAGTTTATAAATAACAGGGGGAATTTACATTAAATTCAACTTGAACAAACGCTATGTTCACTAAACAATTTCAAATAGAAAAAGTGAGTTTGATTAGGCACAAGGGGATTTCGCAAAAGAGCCCTCTAAATTACAAACAGCCTCGGCTGACTTATAATAGTAGACCTGTTTTACAGTTATGTTTCAACGTGAATTAACAAAGCATTAAACCTCCTAGAGTTGCTGTTGATAAGTCAACTCTTTAAATTACAGAAGCCGTAACTACCTATAAAGTCGATCCGAGCGATTAATCAATGGAAACCCCACGAAGATCAAACCGTTCTTTGTTTACTTTAAACTGCGTTTAAAAAAACATAATAAAGAAAGCTGGTTTTTAGTAAGGGACCGTGAACCCTTAAATTACGGCCGCCAACGTCCGAAATGCCGTTTGGCTTGACGCACCATAAATTTACCTTCTAAATCTATAGTTTAAGATTTAAACTATAAATTTTGAAAGTAGATTCCAAAAAATAAACTTTTAAAGCTAAACTAAGTACAATACGAGCCACTACTTTTGCCCGGCATGGCAACAATCGGACCGCGGCATCTCCACTCCCGACCGGCGTAGCGACCTCTAGCTTTGAGTATCCTGAGCTGTGCTGTGCTAACGAGTGAGTCTGGGTTTGGGGTTTTATACCCATTACCGGAAGTCGGCGCGGACTCGCAGGATAGCTACGGAGGGGGGTGCGGGGAAGAGGAGTCGGACATCTGGAGGAGGAGAGACTGACCCAAACCGGCCGAGCTGTCACTACCGGAAGTTGGTGTGGCAGCGCGGACGACCGGGGTAGCTTGAGCGCTCTGACTGGCTGACGGAATTGAAGTAGTGTTTTGGTTGGATGGATTCGAATTGACAAAGGGAATTGCCGACTTGGAAACTTAGAGGCCAGGTTTGAAAAGTGCAAGTGAGTTTTCAACTCATAACAACGTGATTTTTAGGCCTATTAAATAAACTACGATGTTAGGCATCGCAACTATTAGGCATCGCAACTACTGAAGGAGGGGGGGGGGACGAAGTGTAATGCACAGAATTATTATTTGACTTTGGGAAGGAAACTGCTATATACAATGCTTGTTTTTAACGAAGGAAAGCTAGTTTGTTTACGTTTTAGAGGTTCACTACGGTCGGAGTTTGGATGGAGATGCTATAAAAAATAAACATAAAATCATACACTGGGTCCGTGAAAATATACAAACATAAACATTGGAGCTCCGGTAGGGTTCATGGCAAGAATTTAAGTTTACCAAAATGCATTAAGTGCACAAATCAAAAGATTAAATGTACCAGCTAGTTGTTAAAGGGCTATATCGCAGTTTAGGTCAGTTTTAAACTGGTCTGAATATCGGACATTTTTCATAAATAAACAAAGTCGTCACTTGTTAAAAATAAAAAATATCGTGTGTTTTTAACATCTACAACACAACTAAGCTGAAAAGGTGGTTTGGCTTTATGCCTAAAGAAATATTATACAGTATTTACATTTTTAAAGTGTAAATCGCCATAAAGACGATGCTCTTCTGGTAGGTAAGAGTGCTACCCTCAGGTTTTTTTCTTCGATGGTGTTGAGGTGTCCTCACCACGAGCGTCTGATACGAGACCGCGTTTACACCGCAAGAGTGTAGGGGCCACCGCTTGCAAAGACAGTTGTTGGGAGACGAGAGACTGGAAACAGGATGGCTGTCAAAGCTTGTTTAGCATGGCCGCGGCTTCCTCGGTTGCCCTTGAAGACTCAAGGTACTGGGAGTCCATGAACGGAGGTCCGAGGGAGGCCATCTGAAGAGAGAGGGCTGAGAGCGGAACGGATGGTTGTGTTGTAGTAAATGCGTAGCAGTCGTAGCCTGTGACGACCGTCGTTGAGAAACATGGGAGACCGAAGACAGGACGGAGTAAAAGGTGTCTGTACGTACTTGTGGCCCGTCGAAGTGTCCCTTGCAGACCCAACGCTCTCGGGAGCCGTGGATGGAGGCTCGAGGAGATCGATTGAAAGAAAAAAACTAGAACAGCAAGGCGGCCGAACATGGTGCTGCTAATGTAAAGCAGTCGCTGCTAGCGAAGACTGGAGACCGGAGATTGAAGGCAGGATGGATGAAAGACCTCTGTACCTAAACAGTGGTCCACGTGGTTCTCCCTAGCAGACCCAAAGGTCTTGGGGGGGGGGGGGGGAATTCGGACGGAAGCTCGATTGAGCCGCCCGAAAGGGTGAGAATTTAAACAAGATAGAGGCTGAGAGTGCTACAACTAGTGTGTAGTGGACGCCGTGTGTGGAGACCGTCGTAAGGCTGAGGAATCCGATGCCGTCGCGTGCTGTTTGTTCTGCTAGAGGGTAGAAGGAGAATTCAAAGGTAATCCGGGCTATGGAAGCAAGGGAGGGCTTTTTTAACCTGGTTGCTAGTGTTTGGTCGCTAGGTGAATTGGACGCCCGGTCGCCTGTGCTGCAGTGTGTAAGCATTTGCGGGAATCCGTGTGTTAGAAAAACACAACGAAAGTGAAGAAGCAAGCTACGATAAGGAGCAGGGTGGAAAGTTGAAATAGCGCCATCCGAATGGTCGGTTACTTGGTTGCCTGTACTGCAGTGTACAGGGTGTCCCACTTGAAAAAAACGATTTAAAAAAATCATATCTTAAAAACCATTATAACTACAACATATATTTCTACAATAACAAGGTTGTAGCCAAGTATTTAAAGTATTTTTTACATTCTTTCTTTTTATAGGGCTATTTAAAGTTTTTTTTTTACATTCTTTTTTTTTTATATTCTGACAATATGTTCCATGTGTCCGCCCTGCAACGCTTTGAACACGAAGTGTGAAATTTTGCACAACCATTTTACACACACTGATGACAACTTCATTCAGGACTGTGCGAATGCGCTCGAGTAAAGTATCCAACGACGTCACTCGTTGTTGGAAAAAGTAAAAATGTGTCCGGAATGCTCGTTGAATCGCTACAATACTCTTCTTTTCGGAAAATAATGTGACGATCTTCACCCGCGGCTCTGTTGTGATTCTAGGCACCATGTTTTGTGTTTCTCTGTATTGCCACCAGGTGGGAAGCTGAGCTGCTTGCAGGTAGTATCCAACACGCGTAAAGAAAACTTTAAATGCTTGGCTACAACCTTGTTATTGCAGAAATGTTGTAGTTATAATGGTTTTTGAATGATGATTTTTTTAAATCGTTTTTTTTTAAGTGGGACACCCTGTACCAGCGTTTGCAGGAATCCGTGCGTGTAACGACTCAACGAAAATAAAGGACAAGCTGTAAGAAGAAGCTCGGTTAACAACAATCCGCGGTCCCAGAAGAGGAGACCGAGTCTCAGTCGGTGGTCTTGTTAGCGTTCGAGCCTCGAGCGCCATCCGAACGCTTGGTTGTACGGTTGTCCGTGCTATAGTGTACCAGTGCTTCCAGGAATCCGTGTGTGTAAGACACAACGGAACCGAAAGACAAGCTGCAAGAAGAAGGGTGGACAGCAATCTGCGGTCCCAGAAGAGGAGACGGAGTCCCGGTCGGTGGTCTTTGTTAGCCTTTGAGCCTCGAGCGTCGTCAGAATGCTCGTGTGTTTGGTCGCCCGTGCTGCTTCAGTGTACCGGTGCTTGCAGGGGCCCGCGTGTGTAACGACACAACGAAACTGAAAGAGCACGTTACAAGAGGAATCCGGGAATCTGGTTCCATAAGAGGAGACCGACTCTTGGTCGTTGGTCTTTTTAGGTTTCGAGTCTTGGGCGTCGTCCGAATGCTTGGTTGCTCAGTCGCCTGTGCTGCCATGTACTGGCAGCAGGAGTCCGTGTGTGTGAAGACGCAATAAAACTGAAAGAGCAAGCTGCAAGAATAATAAGGGAATCCGTGGTTCCCTAAGGGAAGACCGAACCCTGGTCGGTGGTCTTGTTAGTCTTCGAGCCACGTGCTGTAGAGCACGGGCGCGTGAACACTCGAGTGAAGCGACGCAGCCGAATTTAAATTCGGAACAAGGGAAACCGATGTCCATTCAGGGAGATTTCATTGGAATCCTCTGGGTCCTGGTATTGAGCAGGAGAGCCGAAGACAGAGCCACGCGTCGTGGCCGCCCTAGGAAGAAAAAATGACGCCCAGCTGACAGGTGGCTCCTTATATAGAGGTCTACGCGCATGCACCGTAGAAAGGGAGCTGCGAGCACGGCAGAGAAGCCAACTTTCATCTCTAGGGGATTGAGCCCTTCAAAGGAAGGAACTGCTGTTAAATAATAGGTTTCATAGCACATAGAAATTAATTTATCTTTAAAATTCCGTTTAACTTTCATCTGAAAATACTCCCCCTTAGTTATTGGCTACCTTCTTCTAACAGGAGGTGGGTCGAGCCAAACCCAGAGCTATCTACACAGATGATACCCATAGTCACATATTCCATACTACAAAGGTACTCACTCACTGAAAAGCTTCATTCCAATTCACTGGCAGTTAGAACATATCACTTCTTGCCCACACAGCTGCCAGCCGTAATCTGTTCTGTCATGTTTGCACCTCCACCAGCCCCACTGACACCTCACAAATAGGAGATGATGAAGGTGTTTTTGTCATGCCACGAACAAGCTTCTACAATTTCGTCTAGGGGCACTCCTGAGGCAAAGGTTCCCAGACGATGCCAATGCTCCGAGTTTGTGTGCGTGCACTGAGGGAGAAAGGGTCGCATGATGTGAGGCGATGTCATAGGCTCATTTGATCACCTCACAGATCTATGTTGCCAGTTTCATTGGGGGAACTGGCATAGCCAGGGGTGTAATAGTCTTTTTCTAGGCTGGGGAAAAGGGGCAGCCAAGGACCATCCGTCCCAGAAAACAGGGACCCAGGCGTTATTGTAGCTGCCAGATAACATAGTAACGCACAGATCTGAACAAGCTACTGTGACTACTGTACATGAGGATTCGTCTGACCTCTAGTTCTTTGCACGGAACTTGAGTGGGAATACAAGGGTGACACTTGACCAGTCCATTACGAGGCAGATGCGACCGTCCTTGCTGGTGAATGCCGCCAGTTCACTCTAACGGGCCGCGACGGTTGCCAAAGCTACCAGGAAAACCGTTTTCAGGGTAAGGTGCAAAAGTAGACCACAGAGAAGCTTGCAAGCACCAGGGGAAGGTTCTAGGTAGGAAAAACACGATGGACCCGAGGTAGAAGATAGTTGAAAACCCAAACCAACCTTAATATCATCACGCTGTGATCAACTCACCTTTTCCGACACATGACAACACAGAGTTTATCACAGACCGATATCCCTTTATGGCTATCTGAGACAAACCGGCCTGGAACAGATGTTCTACGAAATTCGCCACGCACATCACTGAGGAGTCGCAGGGGTCCATCTCGCTCTCTCCACACTACGCGAACCATCTTCGCCCTTTTGTTTCTTACACCTTGAGTCGACTCCCTGTGGCATTAGAGCAAGTGGGTCACCTAAGGAGATGACAAACCTGTATCCTTTGGGCTATGATTCAGTCTCCACACATGCAGATGAAGAAGGGCCGGACCTCCATGAAGCGCTTGGCCCCAGTGTTGGGCGTGCAGATTCGATTCTTTTTTCTTCAAGCCCAGCAGGCCCAGAAACCAGGGCACCGTCGGCCAAAAGGAGGCTACCAGGATGAAGGAGCCCTGGGACGACTGTATTTTGTTCAGCACCTTCTGCACAATGGTAAACTGAGGTAAGGAGTAAGCAAACATCCCTTTGCACAAGATGCTGAGGGTGTCCATTACCCATGGCTGAGGATCCAGGAATGGAGAGAAGAATCTAAGCAGTTGCCCTTTGAGACATAAAGCGAACAGGTCAACTTTGAACACAGGGTGTTCCCACCTTTGAACACTTATTCGACAAACCTGGGGCATAACATTCATTTCGCCTTGGAGAATTTATACGCCAGCCAGCACGTTTAATTTCCCCCCAATATGTCTGGGTAGTAGTGTCACGTAATACGCCAGACACAGGACGAACAAATTGGAACCCTCCTCCATCAAGGTATGAGGGCAGGTTCATCGTGGTATTGTCCGACATGACTGCAAACCACTTTTTCCTTCACAAGCACTTACTAGGTTCTCACAGCCCAGGCAATAGCTCTCAGTTCCAAACGTGTTGATGTGAAGACATCTTTCGTTTTCCGACCAAGTCCCAAAATCCGTGGACACTCAGGTGTACACCTAGTCCCGAGGACAAAGCATCCGTGATAATCAGAATATCCGGGGTGGGGGGGGGGGGAGGGTGAACTGATATCCCATATGGTTAGGTTGTGTTCCTCTAGCCGTCGTTGCAGATAACTTCAGGGAAGATCTTCCCAGGAGTTCTGTGGGAACCACTAGTCTCTGCTGAACCAGTCAATGGACCTGTTCCTTATGGTACCAAGCGGCACAAGTGTTGCTAAGGAATCAATTTGTCCTATCACCATTCCCAAGTCTCTGACAGACACTGAATCTTGGCGCCGAAGGGATGCTAAGGAAGAGATCAGCTTACAAGTTGATCCCGAGTATGGGTGACTAGCGAACAGATGCTGGGAATTATGCAATTGTTACGGGGTGGTGATAAATTTTTTTCCCACACTGACTATTCAATTAGTTTGTCATTTTATTTAGCGATCATTAATAAAGCCATTATCAGGATCATAAAAATGCAATTCAACTGACAATCTGTTCTCGCTAAATTTATTTGACAATATTGAGGTACGGTTTGAACGATTTTAACTTCTCCTAACACGAACTGAAAACCACTAGCAGCAAATTAATGGATGAAGTTATGTTCTGTAGGAAGTTTCAGGGACCGTCAGTTAGCAACTCGCAGTGTAGTTGTTATACAACCAGATACGCGTCAGTAAGAAGTTGGGACGCATTTGTAGCAGCTAATGTGGGAGTGATGCCACCCAGTCTCCCAATCGACTTTTGCAGTTGGCAAATGCAGTGACATGGATGTTTACTTCTCAGGAGGATTTAGGGAGCTCTAAAAGCCGATAGGCTCATTTTACTTGGTCAATTTCAAATTATAAAGAAACACCGTTACACATTACCAAACAGACCTTCAAATAGCAGAAAAAGGAAGAGAGGTTACATCAACAATCTTCATTATCTTTATTCTGAACTAAATGCCTTGCATGCTAATTTCAAGGCATGGTTATATAAAAGAGCTGGGAAGAGCTCTTATCAACTTAATGCTATGGATTCACAAATTCCAGTCTTTTGGAAGGAGAATAACATTCAGTTGAGTTCAATATCTGGGAAAATGAAACGTCAATTGCAAAACTACTTTGGTGAATTTAGAGCGTTACTTGCACCAGTAACAAACTCGCATGTTAACCTCCATTAGTGTTGTGATGACAACAATGCACTTCCCCCCACCCCCTACCCAACAATCACTGGGAGGAACAAGTCAGGTGTTAGATGTTAAATCATCTGGTGCAAAATCAAGTTCTCTAGGTGTAACACAAACACTCTGGAATGCAGTGACATTTCTGCTCGCTCAACTGACGTACTAACGAGCTCCATTGGTTCACAGTTAAACAAAAGCAATGTAGTAGATGAAGGTTCAAGAAATGATGCGAGTGTTCTAACGACGTCTGCAGCTGTGTCTCCAAATACTTCTGCTCATTCTACTGGTGTAGTAACATGCACACGAAGTCTAGCTACAGTATCACTAGTAGTGTTGGGCGGCATACCGGTTCTCACGGTGTACCGCAGTACCAACGGTACACGGTATTGTTTTAATATGAAAAAAGGTGCTAAAATTACAACAGTAGTTCAGTCAGTAATTGCAGTATAGGGCTCAAAGCAGAGTAATAATCAGTTAAAGATCAATAATGGTAAAATTGGAATTCTACACAATGCACAAAGGAGGAGCCAAATGTATGTAACTTTGATGCTAGAACCAGCGTAAAAACCAACAGAAAAATAAAATTGAGTTCAAAGTTCAGTAGCCTACTTGGTGATAGTTTTTTATGTGTTTTTGTGGAAGGGGGAGGGCTACGTAAATGAAATTGATGATTCCATTTTCCAACCTTAATTAGTTTTATTAGGCTACTTAAAAAAAATACCGTTGGCACCGGAGGTACCGAAGGAAGTATCGCCAAATTTTAAGAACCGTTATATACCGAGTACCGCGATACCTAGGCTGGTACCGGCACCGTCACAAAAATTTCGGGTACCGCCCAACACTAATCACCAGCCATCCCAGCTACAGTATCACAGGGAAATGTTGCTGCTACAGTTTCACAGTCAAGTATCACTTTTATGTCGCACAGCAGTGTCTTAGCTCGCTCTACTGGCATTAACAACGAGCCTATGTGGTTAAACACAACTGTTACAAATTCTGTGTCTACGCCAATGATATCTACAAAAGCCCCTGTTCATGCCCTATTAAATGCTGCACACGAATACCCTCACAATGAACAAGGTACGCTATTTACCAATATTATCCCTTGATCGTCACAAAATCAAGGTGTGAATTTTCGGTGGGTGTTTTATCTTTTTGTAAGCTTTCCCACCTTCCTCAGACACTTCGAGCGTTGAACGCCTTTTGACTTGGAGAAACAGGAAACTGGTTTCAATTTCCCGCACGTGTTGGTGCTTCTGGTTGGGGAGGAGGGATGAGATGCAGCGAGAAGTGGGTCCACTGTGGAGCCACGAGACATGTAAAACTATGAGCCTTTCGGCCTATTGTATTCAGAAATCACCTCCAACCACTTTACAACAAGATTCTGATTTGCGGGAATGGCTAGAAGTAATGGATGCTTGGGTGTGCAGGGTAACTTTCGGGCAACCCTACGTGCTTTCTGTTCCCCGACATCCTCCAACTGAGTCGAGAGAGTTAGAGAGCTCTCATTTCAAGCCCCAGTGATGTGTGCCGTCACAATTCTTTGGCATGTTCTTTGAGCTAATGGTCAAATTTTATTTTTTCATACACGTTACAAGTGTTAGCAAATATGTTTATCACGGCGGTACTGAACACTTTTCTCTGCTGAGCAGATCCCAAGCTGATGAAGCCAATAAGACCGATATAACACGAAAGCCTGCCAATTCGATCAATGCCAACAATGATCCTCCTGAAACATACACAACAGTACTAAGAAATGGCATCGAGTGGTTTGGTTAATCGAACAAAGCTGCTTGGTATACCAAGCTTTTTATAGTTTCAGCACTGGTCACAGTATTTGCAGGTTGCTGGGGCTAAGTACACCCTAAGTTATAACGTTAGTTTTTTCTGCTACTGTTACCAGCCAGTCTTGTAACAATAATACCACTCAGTGAACAAAAGGATATCTGGAAGAATGTGTTGCATTAAGCAAAAAAATATATTAATCTAATTGCTAATTAAGGCCGCTAAAACTTAATAAAGTGATTCCCAGGAGTGCACGCTTGGGTTTTTTCTTGGCGCATGAAAAGTTTTTTACACCTTTGTTAAAAAAGACTAAAATTCCAAGGCTGCACCTAGTAATTTTACTTTTTTATTGCCTAATACGAAAATATACATTACCTATTTTATTAAATAGCAGCTCCCCCCATTTGAGTTTTTATTCCCCTAGAAGAAAGTTGTCTTCCCTGCCAAGCTCGTTAAAAAAGCGCATGTCCGGAAGTGGTTCCGTCTATAAATACGGAGCACGGCACCATATCATTATCTTTTCTCCAATCCTCTAGAACCTAGTTCCATAGAGGGGAGGCTGGGCGGGATGTAGGTAATGTATATTTTCGTATTAGGCAATAAAAACTAAAATTACCAGGTGCAGGCCCTGGAATTTTAGTCTTTTTATAGGCGACGAAAATTTACATTACCTTTTTATTAAATAGCAGACTTGTCACCTAGGAGGAGGGCCAGGTTCGAGTCACCCGCCTTACGAGCCGGCGACCCCAAGGAATAAGTCCCGGTGACGACAACCGCAGAAGGAGTAGGATAAGGAGTGGCCAATGAATGTGAAAACAGTAGTAGGCGAGTTAACTAAAGAGCTTTACACCTAGGTGTTACAAGGTAGCGAACCAATTACTAATAGGTCAAGATCCGCCTTCCTAGGTTGGGAAGCGATCAGCAGTTCCTGGAAGGGTGAATTCCAACAAAGGTTAGTCCTAAAAACGGAGACGGATCATGCGTTGTTGACTGTGGACAGCCCGAAGTGTGGAGCATGATGATGCGAAGTAGTAATAAGAGTGTCCGAATAAAGTCGGAGAACGACTGAGCACACAAAAAAAATGGTTTTAAATATGGTGATACAGGGACAAAGTCTTGAATTGTCGAAAGGCGTGTCCAGATTAGAGGTTGAAGTATCCAATTTGTCAGGTGAAGGAAGGATCAAAGCGAGCTTACAGGGTGCGGATGCGGAGTAGGAGCAGAGGATGGCAAGGAATGTAGTCCAAGGCTCAGTTGTTGTGGCAAGACAGCACCAGAGTAGGCTCCTCACAGTGCAAAACTATCGGAAGGGTGAAGAGGAGAGGATTTTTTATCGCAAAATACGAAATCCCAAGGCAACCCCTTTGGCCTTGCTATGGCAGGGGGAGCAAGGCAGCTCTTGAGTAGAGACGTCGGAGTGCGGAACGATGCCGTGAAAGATGGGTATGAAGGAGGAGACGTTGTCATATTGCCATACTAAGTAGGATGAAAGGTTCTGGAAGTCGAAGGAGGAAGCGTTCTGGGAACAATTGGTGAGGAGAGGAAGCGAAGTCTTTGTTGGAGTTGCATTTAGGAATCAGGGATTGACGAGCCGTGGCTGATAGATCGAAAAGTAGAGATGGCCGTGGCGAAGGAGCATCGAGATGTAAGCCCAGGACGGATGTTTGAAAAGTTGGGATCATCGTAGATGCTGGTGCATTACGAAGTCGTTGTGTGTTACGCACAATAGAACGCTCTCGAAAGCGGAGAGGACGGAATAGGAGAGACGTACAAGAGTTTTGCTGTAAGCAGAGGTAGTCGATGCGGAGCGACAGATGGCGACGATTGAGGTGCTTGGGATCATTCGAAAGAGCTGCATTGGTTACAAGAAGTTGGCTGTTAAACTCTCGGATGGCCTGGACGGAGGCGGCTGTTTCCTGAAGTTCTGGGAGCTCTGCATTGGTGGCGTGCAAGGAGTAAAGTTCCTTAGAAAAGTCTTCAGCAATGGCCAAAACGAATCGGATGTTAAAATCCACGTTCTCCAAATCCTTAACTGACAGAATTAGGCCTTGCATTAGAGCTGCTCTCAAGATGGAAGCTGAAGGGAAGGGTGGAGGAACGGAGGGTGGCGGCGTAACTGCCGATAATGCTTGACCGATAAGTCGAGAAAATGGATAACCTTGCAGAAGTAGAGCAGGAGCAACCCGAGAGGAAATATGGTTCCAGAGGAAAGTACTGGACGAGGTGAACATCATGCACAGTACGAGGTTTCGTCGGGAATCGTGGCGGAGCGAATGGAGCACGTGCAACCTTCATGCGTGATTTGGCCGGAGTTGGCGGAGCGGATGTGAAGGATCGAGATGGCCTGGCCACAGCATGAAGCGGATCGGAGAATGAGGAAGTGTGGCGTCGCTGCAGCTAAGGCAGGTAACCAGAAAGAGGATCTGGCAGTTTCGGTTACAGTAGTAGGCGGATCAGAGGACGCAGGAGTGTGATGTTCTGGGTTTTCGTAGGAGTGGAGAAGAGTTCAATGGCAGCTTCCAGGCGCGGGAAGGGAAGATGGAGAAGATGACTGGAGTAGTTGTTTGGCAGCTGACTGATCGTTCTTCGGGGGAGAGGGAGCCAAGGTAGATTTTTTTTTTTTGGCAGCTTTCTGGCACTTCCATCAAGCGGCGCACTGACAGTATTGCAGCTGCTTCTTCCAGATTACTGGCCATTTGGAGGGAGAGATGTCGACGCATATAGGTCAATGCTTGGAGACTATTACACTCCCGGTGGTACTGGCAGCAAGGGTGAGGATCGAACTTTGTTGTCTTGCGTTTAAACCCAATACAGCTACAAGGTTCGGGTAGCAGAGGGCAGGCAAAGGAGCTGCAGATCGAAGATGCAGATGGAGCACCGGGGTATTGCGAAGAGGAAGAACAGAACCTTTTGGGATGGAGGATACTCAAGTTTAGTGTGCCAAGCAGTGGAAGTGTGGGTGTACGAGGTTACGGCGCATGATCCCTCTCTTCGGGAGAGTGAGGAGGTGCCCCCCCCCCCTCCCTTTTCACTTGTACATCAGTGGTCCTTCAATTTGACGGCGGATAGACGTGAATGGAAGGGAAAAACACGGTCGTTTGTAAGATTCAGCAGAACGTGAGAGGCGAAAAGGAAAACAGAGCAGCAGAGTTTAAGGAGGCAGCTTCTAATGGTGGAGACCTAAGGATGAAGAGACAATGTTGCAGTGCCAGTCCTTGTAAAAGGATCGTGGACCGTCAACAAGCGGAATTTGGTGGAGTAGGAGTAAGGATGGAGCGACGCAAGTTGTAGCGGCGCTGGTAAGTAGTTATGGAAAAAGAGAAAAACAACCCATTTTAAACAGCCCTTTTTTGAAGAATTAGCAACTGCACGGCAATGGGGACGAATTTAGCTTGCACGATATGACGAATTAGCAAAACTGCATAATAATGATGAATTAACAACTTTCCCCCTTTTGAACAGTCCTTTTTTTGACGAATTAGCAACTGCACGATAATGGGTACGAATTTAGCATGCATGGAAGTGACGACTTAGCAAAACTGCATGATAATGACGAATAGCCAGTTCGAATGCACCGCATCATGAAAAAGACAAATTTTGGTAAGCAATTGTAAGATCTCACGGTGGGAGGTACATGAGCATTGCGCGAGCGTTTTTGGAGAGCGTGTAAAATAACTAATTAACAAAATTCAGGAAGTTGGGAGAAAAAACCAGCCACTACCCCGGCATTTTGTCTTTTTTACCCTAAACAAGCGGCTACCTAGTCACATCCGGTCTTCTGTACAGTTGTGCCACTACCAGTGGTGAGACACGCACCTCTACCATGCATTGCAACAGCTTTCTTTATTATGTAATCTAAAAGCAGTAATCATTAGAATTGCCGGTTAAAAAAGTATCAGCTTTTAAGCTTATTTTAGATTTTAGGTGTACTTGTCAACTTTTAGGCCTAATTCTTACCTGCAACTTTTAATTTTGTAAGTACCAGCTAACGGAGATTGAATTGTATAGTAAACCTTCTTCATTTTGTAACACGGTGCGGGCGCACAGTTGAAGGCTAAAATGAGCATTTTTGCGATTTTTGAACGGTAGTGTTTCTTGTGCGGCATCCATGTGTGTCTTTTTTATGAATGTGCATCATACTGATGGAAAAATTATCGATTGTTGTAGCCAAAAGCCAGGTGGATTTTCTGGATGTAGCAATATGGATAATTTTTCCCACAATATTGCTACACTCTTGGCAGGTTGGCTTATTAGCTTAAAAATGAGCAATTTTTTTTTGCATTTTCTTAATGTGGGAAGGGGGGGGGGGGGGAAATCAGATCAATTAGCGTAATCTTTTTATTTATTATTTATTTTAGGAGGTACGAAAACATTCCTCGTTTCGGCTAATTTCCTCGAATTTTTATTCCCATTTTTACTTAGTTTTCTCGTTTTTTAGGTTTGCAGATATCCTAACAATGCAAACCTAAAAAACGAGAAAACTAGCTAAAAATAGCTTTCTCTTTCTACATCGACGCGCGCGTCCGAGGCTTGGTTTAGTTTTGCTGCTACAGGCTGGCGTTCCGCGCGCATCAAGGCGACTGACCTGATTTTTTCAAGGTTTACAGGATGCGTGGATATGCCATCAAAACACACGTTTCTTGGACTGTTAATTTAAATTGATTACAATTACATGTAATAGACCCTTTAAAAACGTTATAATACATTAAAAAACGTTGTGCTTAAACTGTACATATTCGCGTTTAACAGGGTTAATTTCGTCTCGCATGAACAGAGCGCTTTGGTGGCCAGGGTAGATGCCTACTCTCGTGCCTCTGAACCAATCAGGACAAAGGCCACGATGTGCGATTGGCCAACATTCAGTTTCGATACAGGTACCAGCCGAAAAATTGTTTTCATGACAAAATAAGGAAATAACATGTGAAAAAAGCATGCAAAATCGATTGTTACGTAACGCTACGATTGAAGACGAACGGTAAAATGTTGAAATTAAAGCTTGTTATCATTAAAAAATGGATTGTGCGTGGTCGGAGATACGAGTTAATGCCCGCCATGATGGCCTTCAGTTGATCCTCACTCTGACGACCCATTTCCCATCTCTCTATAAGGAAAGGTTTTAGTTTGATATTCACCAAAAAGCAACCGAGGAACATTTGCGGTGAGTGATCTTTACGAATTTTTGTGTGTCATATATTCGTTTAAACATCACGTTTAACTTCTCGTTTAACATAGAAATATTGCATTAAATTATTTAATATTGTGGTAAAATATCATTGTTGGGGTCTCAACTAAATCGATTGAAAAATGTCACACGAGAGTCACAAAAAAAGCATACTTTCACAACAAAGATAGTCCACTAACTGCAAATTTTCAATACTAACTGTAGTCGTCATCAGGCACTTTAAAACTAAGTTTGAACTCTGTTTACATTTCGTTTTTCAGTCCAATACACTGTTCGAATTCGAAACTGCCGCTGTCTGCTATATTCAGTCGATTGGTTCACCCTTGCCCACTGTATCACTCGGGCCGTTCTTTACACGCAATCTTCCATTCAACTTCGAGCTTCCCTCGCAAGTCTTTCCCAATCAGGTGTGTAACATTAGAAAACGATGGGCCTTGCACATTCATAAGCGGGATCTGCCTGTTTTCGTGTATCTTAATCGCAATGGATTCAAGACATCTTAAATGGTTGTCCCATTTCGAGTTAGATTTAATCAGTGTCACCGATTTACCCCACTCAA